>VMDO01015874.1:0-49669 GCA_007922755.1 Pedetes capensis
TTAGTTCCTTAACTTCATCATGTCTTCCTTTTACTTTAGCTGCTGGACATTCAAGGGCAAGTTCTACTGTCTCTTTTGACATGTAATTTGGTCTTTTCTTTTTTTCTTGTCTTTTTAAGAACTTTTTGCTTCCTTCTTGAATGATATCTTTTATGTCATGCCACAACTCTTCTGGTCTCCTATCATTTGTGTCTAATGCATTAAGCCTATTTTTGAGGTGGTCTCTGAACTCAGGTGGGATATACTCAAGGTCATACCTTGGCTCTCCGTATACTTGTTCTAATTTTCTTCAGCTTCAGTTTGAACTTGCATATGAGGTGATGGTCTGATCCACAGTCAGCACTTGGTCTTGTTTTGACATTTTGTACAGAGCTTTTCCATCGTCTCTTTGCACATATGTAGTCAATTTGATTCCTGTATGTTCCATCTGGTGAAGTCCATGTGTATAGTCTCTGTTTATGATGTTGAAAAAATGTATTTGTAACGAAAAGGTCATTGGTCTGACAAAATTCTATCATGCGATCTCCAGTTTCGTTTCTGTCACCAAGACCACATTTTCCAACTACTGAGCCTTCTTGTTTCCAACCTTTGCATTCCAGTCACCAGTGATTATCAGTATGTCTTGATTGAATGTTTGATCTATTTCAGATTGCAGAAGCTGATAGAAGTCTTCCCTTTCTTCTTTTGTGACCTTAGTGGTGGGTGCAAAAATTTGAATAATAGTCATATTAACTGGCCTTCCTTGTAGACGTATGGATATTATTCTATCACTGACAACATTGTATTTCATGACAGATCTTGAAATGTCTTTTTTGATGATGAATGCAACCCCATTTCTCTTTAGTTTATCATTCCCAGCATAGTAGACCATATGATTGTCTGATTCAAAATGGCCTATGCTGGTCCATTTTAGCTCACCTGATGCCTAGAATGTCAACGTTTATGCGCTCCATTTCTCTTTTAACAATTTCTAATTTTCCTAGATTCATACTACGTACATTCCATGTTCCAATTATTAATGGATGTTTACAGTTTTTTCTCCTCATTTTGAGTTGTGCCACATCAGCAAGTTGAGCACCCTGGGGCTTTACTCCATTTCTGTCATCACGGTAGACTCCACTTTGAGGAGGCAACTCTTCCCCAGTAGTCTTTTGAGTGCCTTCCAACCTGGGGGGCTCATTTTCTGGCACTATATCTGACAGTGTTTCTGTTGCTATCCATAGGGTTTTCGATGGCTAGTTGTTTCAGGAGTGGTTCACCAGGTCCTACTCCCTAGTCTGTCTTAGTCTGGAAACTCAGCTGAAAACCTGTGCACAGTGGGTAACCTTGCTCATATCTAAGGTCACAATGGCAGAGCTCTCAGCCTCACTGCAACACACAAGCCCCCACAGTGCGGCAAACTGACACACGTGTGGGAGAATCTCTCCCTAGTCTATTCAAAATTTGAATCTGTTAATGGATTAAACCACTGATTAAATCAGAGCTCTCATGATTAATCATCTCTGGAAACACTGTCACAAACACACACAGAAATGTGCTTTGCTAATTTCCTACATGTTTCTCAATCTAATCCAGTTAACAATGAAGATTAACCATCACAAAGATTTAGAGAAAATTATATTTTAAGCTGTGATAACACCTTTTTTCGATTAATATTGTGTTGGAATGGACAGAATGACATCAACAATAGTTCAATTTTCCTAAGTCTTCTAATGATATCAAAATAAAAATGGGTGAGGCAAATATTCTTTCCCAGATTCTTTTTGAGGAGATCATGAAATGTTGGGAGATCACTTACTTAGCTAACTTGGCTTGTTTCTAGTTCTGTCTTGGAGAACATTATAACTCCTCAGAATTGAGCAGCCTCCCTGGAGGTGTTGCATAGGTGTTAGGAGAAGATCTTGAGAGGGAAGAAAGACATTCTTGCTGAAGGTGAGAAAGGATCTATTAGAGGATATAAGGTATTTTTTTATTTAACAAATACTGATTATTGCATTAGCATTTCTCTAGGTGCTGGGGATATAGCAATGCATAAGGCAGGAGATTTTCTATAGTCATTTAGCTTACATCTTATTGAGCAAGTATATAATGAGTATACAAATTAAGACCATTTAAGATAGTGATTGTGGCTATGAACAAGATAAGAGGTCATTTGAGTATACCTGGAGTGCAGTGTGCTATTTCACATTGAGTGGTCAAGGAAAGGCCTTCTGAACTGACTTTGGAATTAAAATCTGGATAGTGAAGAGCCAGCAGGGGAAGATTTGAAGAAAGAATGTTCTAAGTAAAGAAAGCCCAAGTAAAAAAGCCATGTGTTGGAAGATGCTTGTCCTGTTTGAGGACAGGAAGACAGTTGTGTGTCTGCAGCTCAGCATGGAAAGAGGTAGTGTTGGGGAGTGAGGCAGGGGCATAGCATGTGGGGAGGCGCATAGGTGCTACAGAGTTTGGCTTTTATACTCAGTGCAAGGGAAGCTCTTAGAGGATTCTCATTAGGAGAACAGTACTTGATTCCTTTTTAAAAGGTGCACTCTGGCTTCTGTGGAAGAAGGGACTACAGCAAGAGGAAGAGGAAGGGGAGAATAGGGTGGCGAGTTAGGTGACAACTGCCACAGGCTAGGGGAGAAGTGACTGGTCTGAAGAAGAGGGCGAGAGGGGTAAGATCCAGGATATATCAGACGTAGAGCCAAGATGATTTACAGATGAATTTATACAATGGAAGGAAGGATAGGGAAAGAAGAATCACAGAGGACTCCTATGTTTTGACCATTAATTGAGATTGAGAAGAGTGGAGCCAGGTTCAGTGAGAAACATCCAGCACCTTTTCATTCTGGGAAATGTTCAGTTTGAGATACTATCAGATATCAATTAGTTATCTTAAGGAGTCATTTGATATATGAATTTGGGGCATCATAAGAAATGAAGGCTGAAGGTATCAATATAGCAGTCATCAACACAGTATTTAAAAGCATGACACTCATTTCACTTACATACTAAATACATCATAGGCTGTTTAGAAAATAGGTGAAACTCAGAAACAAGATCTAAATCTTCTAGAGTTTGTTTGCCAAATACTCTATTTTGTGTTATTCTTTCATTCTTCTTGAAAAATTTGGATTTTTACTTTCAGTAGATAGTACATGGAGAATTAAAGAGTTGAAAGGTGGAGAACAGCATTGTCACTGAGTTATTGAATGTTTCTCAGAAAACAGAATGCCTTTTTTGGTATCACACTACTTTCTTCCCTACTTTCTCAATTCCAAATTTGAGTCTGAGCAAGAAGAAGCTAAGTCAAATCTGGAACTCTTGCTGCATGGGAGCTTGGGTTTTTGTACCTCTGTTGGCCAGAAAAGCACACAAGAACCTGGATGGCATGGATGATGATGGGCAAGCCAATCGAGGGTCCACCATACTGGTAAGAAAAAAGGGGGCACTATTTTTTTCTTTTTTCCTTTTATGTTTTTAACAAGGCCTTAACTTATGAGAGATTTTAAGAATTTTTATTGGAAAATTTTCATGCAGAATTTTGTTTTTCTTCTGGTGTCTGGTGTGTGAAAAGGATAAAGCTGCTACAGAAAGCTGTGGAAAAGCTCCCTTGAAAGCCATGAGCCAGATTTCAAAACTAGTCTTTTATTTGTCAACCAAAAATAAGAGCTGATTGAAATGAATGTAAGAACAGCCCTGTGGGATATCATCCATGAAACTGGGAAAACAAATGAGGGCCTGTTTACATTCTTGCCAAATATGTTTCTCAGCTTGGGGATTTTCCTTTTTGTTGATTTTAATTTGCCTTGGGAGGGAATCTATATCTATTGTGTATGGAGATTATATATGTATATCCTTTATTTATGTATGTTAATAGTCTTTACATCTTTGTAGATAATGTAAAATTAGGAGCGCAAGTATTGATTTTTTTCAGGCAGAGATTAGCTGCATAAAACTTTAATAGTTATAAATTCATATGTCTTTCCCGCTTAAAAAATAATTTGAGAGCCAGGCACCATGGCACATGCCTATAATCCCAGTGACTTGGGAGACTGAGGCAGGAGATCATGAATTTGAAGCTAGAGGCAGCTCGTACAACTCAGTGACATCTTGTCTCAAAAGAAGTAAGTAAATAGATAGGGGCTGGGAGGGCAGTTCAGTGGTAGAGGACTTGCCTAGCATGTGCAAGGACTTTGGTTCAATCTGTAGTACTGAAAAAATAATCTTTGGGATATTGACAAAGATGTTTGAAATTTATTTTAAATCATATTAGAAATATCTGAATGTAATGTGAGTATGGGCTGGGATTTAGCTCAGTTGGTAGAGTGCTGTGCTGCAGTCTCTGAGGTCCCGAGTTCAATTCCCAGCACCACAAAAATGGGAGAAGGACCTGGCAATCCACTCCCAAGGCAATCCCGAAACAGTTAGTCATTGAAAACCCTATGAGGGTCGCTATGAGTCGGATACTGACTTGACAACACCTAACAACAACAACAATGTGAGTATGGAATGGTCTATTTTTGAAAAGGATAATTCGGTTTACCTCAATGGACCAAATTGAACAATCTTCAGGGAACTTGTCCAATTGTAATATTGGATATACTTACTTTAATCATAAACTCACAATCCTCCTGCCACAGCCTCCAAAATTGCTGGGATTACAGGCATGTGCCATCATGCCTGCTGATTATTGCTGTTTTTAAGGATTTGAACAAATAGTAAATGGAGGCAAAGACTATCTATATATACACAAGAGCACTGAGAAGTAGCATTGAATTTTGTCAAAACGTATCCAGTGTCTTAGAAGTATTACGTTGTCAATAGTTTCTCCAAAATTGCTTATAAGGCTATAAGCAATGGGTAGCATGAGAACTATGTATCCATTATCACCTGTGACTTGTTCTTTTGAATATGGAAATTTTAAGGACATGGCAACCTTGAAGTTTAAGCTCAGTCTGTCAAAAAGCTCCCTACATGGTAATGGTGGATATTGTAAACAAGCAAAAGGAGAGAAAAAGTGTCAAGATAATAAAATTGCACATTGCTTGTAGAGAAGGCACAGCATCATGCAAAGGGAAATATGTACAAAAAATTATTAAAGAGTAAAGAGTGAGGCTCAGACCCAGAAAGCTGGATCTGGGATTTTATCATTTTCTTTACGTAACTGAAGAACCAGGAAAGTTCCCAAAGCTTAGATCTTCCTTTTCATTTTTTTTCTTCATTATTTTCTCTACTAAATGCATGTATCCATGTATGAGGTGGCTAGTTAAGACCTCTGCATCCTTTTCCTGGAGGAAAGGGTAAATTTACTTTTCTTTTTTGGTGCTGGAACTATCTGGCTGAAACAATACAGGTGCAACTTTCACGGGTTAAAAAATATGATTACATAATTACCATACCAGCCAGGATGCTTTTGGTTCCAAATGAACAGAGAACCCACTTCAAATTGGACCAAACTATAATGGGAAATTATTTATTTACAGATGAAAAGGCTAGCAATAGGTCAGCAGGGTTTGATCAGGGCTCCAGCTCTATTCTCTGCAATTTTCTTAGCTCTCCATTCCTCTATTCCTTCAATAAAGCAAGCTTCCCTCATTGTCACAAAATGGCTACAGCAGTCCCAAGCCTCACATCCACATAACTACATTGTCAAAAAGAGAAGATGGCTGTTTCAACTACTGAAAGAAAAAAATCCTAAACTTCTAGACTCTGTTTGAACCAAGTGAAGTGGCATGCCTAATTATTTAAGCCAATTGCTCAGCCAGATGATTGCTATGTGCTGACGGATTCACATCTAGTGAGGCTCACTCCTGCATTATAGCTGGGGAGGTGGTGGGAGTGAGAGGATGCACCATAAAAATCAATGGCTGCATGACAGCACAGAAAGGGGAAGAGGAAACTGCAATGTTTATGTACATAAATCAAGACATGATACCCCCTGTACTTGCTTTAGTGCTCTTGTCCAATTGTCTTTACCAAATTGCACAAAACATTGGTGGGATTCTTGCTGGGGAGACATGGTAGATTATAAGGTATATGGGGTCTCCAGCCATATCACCCTGGCATCCAATGTCATCAGATCTCGGGAGCTAAGCAGAGTTTGGTCTGGTTAGTTCTTGGATGGGAGACTGCCTAGGAACACCAGGGGCTGTAGGCTTGGGAGAAAGACCTGGCAACCCACTTCCAAAAAATAATCAGCCATCAAAAACCCCATGAATATCAGAGAAGCACTGACATAGTGCGGGGCATGGCACTGTGTCAGGGAGTATTTTTGTCTGTTGTACGTAGGATCAGACCCAACTCAAGGGCATCTAACAACAACAAAGGCATATGGGTTGGACTTACAAGAATAGAAGTGGGGAATAAATTTGTCAGGCGTCTACAAACCAAAGACTTCTGGAAGAATATTTTGAGGATACAGATTTTTGACATTTAACAGTAGCTCAGGAATAAGTTTAATTAAGAATAATCAGTAAGGGGATGTTAATATTAGCAGTCTAAAATTAACCACCCAGGAGCCAGAGTTAAGGAATTATTGTCAGCAATGTTCAAAGGCAAAAACTAAAAGCTGTTTCTTTTCCTTGCCTCCCCACAAGGAATATCCGTGAAACTTGGCTTTATAATTATATAAAGATCTTTACTTTTCAATACCTTTTTCTTCAGGCAACGGCACCTAACAACAAACAAATCTTCATGCTGCAATTCTTAGTGCTTTCGTACTAAGTAGTTAATTTTTCTTACTTTGTGATTAAAATCTATGTGATATAGGATTTTCTGATGTGCAGGCACCAGATCTTGGGAAGAAATACTTATTCAAAATGGTATGAGATTCTATAAGTCTGGATTGCTAGAGATTTCTTTATTTGCAAGGTGCAGCATGGAACTGAAAGGAGACCAGAGTTCCTGATGGCAGGTGTCAGAAACCTAAGCCCTCATACTGGCCACCCTGTGGCCTAACACCCTCCTCTTACTTTTATAATGTGATATGGGTTGGAGCAGGATTGACGGCCATTGGCAAAGGGAGTTTTGTATGGGAAGGGTGCCAATCTATAAAATCTCTGTGACAGCATCCTTCTCCAAGTGAGGCTGGAGACAGAGCTCTGTAGGCATCATGAAATCATTTTGACATATTTAAATTGGTCTCTACCATAGGCATCAAGAGCTTATAACAATAGGTGCCTTGATCTAATTTTCTGTTTTTGCACTTAGGATTCTAGTATTGGCTTTTCTGTTCTATTGGCTTTTCTGGTTATGAAATCCAAAGCAAATGATTTCCCTGTTGTGCTCTTCTCACAAGACATGGATGCTGCTGCCCCTTCCAATTAGGTAGCACACAGGCATTCTTTGAGTATTACAAAGCTTCACAATGATAGAGAATGATTATTTAATTTCTCAACATGCAAACTGGTCTGAAGAGTTCCGACCATGCAGTCCTTGCATGTACCTGTGGTTTCTTTGATGTAACAGGAATTCTTATTACAGAATCATCTTAAAAAGCAAAGAACTAAGATGCTTCTACTTTATAAAATTATATACTAGAGAAAAAAAGCATATGCCAAGTCTTTTAGCCATTATCATGCAAGTAGAATGGCAGTTAGGTCTCTGATAACAGGGTTCTAACCTAACCATTAGCATGGTATTTGTGATTTCACTTGCTTTAATGAGCTAGAGAGAGAGAATGCCTACTGTGACATACAGAAGTGTTAGGAATCAAGGGAAATGGATTTTGATGGAAATACAGAAGGCTATATGTCCTTCTTGAGATTAATTTTAAAGCCCTTTTATGATTGGCCATGAAAAACTTTTAAAGTCCTTACTCTAAGCTGCTTAAAAATAACATTTTGTTCAGTTAGGTTTTCTTTATTCTGCATTAATCAGGATGGATGGAGGACAGCCAGCCAACCCTGCTCTCCATCTAATCCTGAAGCACAGCGGCTGGCTCTGGGGCCTGTTTAGAAGTTCCAGGAAGAGAAGGGGGTGAGCTCAGGTGGAGATGGCAGGGAGGCCCCCCATGACTCTGCGAGAGAATCATTAAAAAGGACTGTTTAATCTCTGCAACCCTTGGCTTCAAAATGACCACCACTGTGTGAGTTGAAGATGGACAGACAAAGCACTGAGGAGGCAAAACAGAGAAAAGTATCTGAAAATGACTTTTAAAAAATGTCATTCTCTAGTACCTTTCCCTTCATTCATCCGTGGCACTGTTTTCTCCAAGGTTACGTTGTGCCACCCTCCCTTTCTATACACAAAGTACTAGACTTTGATATTACCACGAGGCCAAGGGTTTTGGTGTGCTGGACTCTTCCTCTTTCTAGTCTCTGTGGAAGGAGAGAAGCAAACAAGAACAGGCAGTTGGAGGAATACCACCCCCCTGCCCCGTCTATGGGGTTGAATGAGGGGGAAAAAAAGGCTGGACAGAAAAGGGCTGACTGGGATGTTCTTTCCTGGTCCAGGTCACTTGACCCCATCAACCAGAGGCACACCTGACTTGTTCTCACACCCTTGACTTCAGAAACTATTTTTCTTTCCCATGAAACCCATGTGTCCACACACTATTGGTTACTGTAGTTACTGTGTGAGGCATTTCTAGTCTAGTATCCCATCGTGTTTCTTCCAAATATGCCTATGAATGCCATAGGACAGGAGACAGGGATGAACACAGTAAGTCCTGGTGAGCCCCAAATCTAAGTCACTCTCAGTTTAACAGGTGTGGAGCGCAGATCACAAAAAACAATTCAGGGGACTTCTCGTGATGTTATAGCCTCACGTGATGCCTGGTTGTTACTCTGAATATGCATCAGAAAGAGTGAGTTCAGGACACCAACATGGATTTTGAGGCATGGCTCCATCTCTTACTTGACCCCTTGTCTGGTCATCTATAACATAGTTATAAATGCTCACATACCTGTCAGATCCTCGCGTACCTGTCAGAAATGAACAAGACTGGAAATGAAACCTATTTGTAAAGCAATGAAATGACATATGATAATGAGTTATGTACAGGTCTACAATCCTTGGTATTTTAAGGATAGTGTTTATGAATTTGATGAGCCCCCCCCCCCCTTTTTTTGAGGTACTTGAGGGTTGCACCCAGGGTCTTGCACATACTTTTGCAAGTGCTCTACCACTGGGTTGCACCCCAGCCCATTTTTAATTTAATTTAATTTTTTTTTTGAGTCAGAGTCTTGCTAAATTATGCAGGCTGCCTCTGGACTTGAACTTGCAATCCTCCTGCCTCTGCCTCTGGAGTGGCTGGGATTATAGGCATGCACCACCATGCCCGGCTTGAGTTTGGTAAAGTTTGTTAATGGTCCAGAAGAACACAGAGCCAGAGCCAAATAGCATGTCCCTAGGCCTTTGTATCTGTGCAAAGTATTTCCCAATAGTTTGACCTCAAAGACTGATAGACTTGGGTATATTGAAGGACTATAATACCATTTCCTCTCAAATATAAAAGCAAAACACAAATATCACACCCCCACATTTTGCAACTCCTCCTATCTGTTTACCCTTTATCTCTGGTTTATTTGGTTTAAATGTCCAGCATCCCCAGACTCAAGCCAGGAGGTCCCAGAGCAGTGGCTTAGAAGAGAATGATGGCAAATCTGGATTAGGGTGAGAAAGATACAAAGTGGGTAAGAATTTAGAATTTAGAGAAGCCTAAACTACACTCTATCTCTTCTATTTCTCTCCAGAAAAAAAATGTAGTGGGTAAAAAAATTTTTTTTTAAAAAATCAGCAAATATCTGTTGAACCAAATTTCTTTAATGTTGGAGGCTCTAAAGTATTTTTTTTTTTTTTTAGAATACTACAACTCAGGATAGCTAACTGGCTTGTCTAACACCTTGCCTTCTCTCTCTATCTTTTTGTCTTACTCCATGCAAACTCTTAAGAGTTCAGCTGATTCTGCATGATCTGCCAAGTGGCTCCCTCCTCAACTTTCTCCTTATTCCAATTTACTCTCTCCTGCCACCAGAGGGTTTTGTGAAATGCAAATTTGATATGTGTACATTAAATAAATATTTTCTGACTTTTCGCTTCCTGTCAGCCACTATTTTCAGTTCTGAAGACCCCTTTCAGTAACTTTCCATCATTTATGGAATTATGGGTTACCAACCTCCTCTCCTGCCTTTCTCACCCAACTCATATGCTGATCTTTCAAACACACCAGAATACGTTGTGTTCCTGAGAGTCATGTGCCAACTCATTTCTTCTTGTCTTTGTTGGTCCCTTGCTCTGCAATGAAAACCCTTTCCTACCTTGTTGGTCTGAAGAATTCTTATTCATCCTGTAACCCTTTCCTAAGGGAATTTTCTTAAAAGTTCTGTGATCCTTTTCCCTATCTAACCTAGAGAAAGGGCTAGGGTTTAGCTCAGTTTGTACAGTGCTTCTCTGTTGCTCTCTGAGGCCCTGGGTTTGGTGCCCAGTACCGCAAAAATGGGAGAAGTCCCTGGCAATCCATTCCTGAAACAATCTGCCATTGAAAACCCTATGAATAGAAGAGAAGCACTGACATAGTATTGGGCATGGCACAGTGTCAGGTAGTGTTCCATTCTGCTGTACACAGTGTTGCTTTGAGTCAGATCCAAATTGATGATACCTAACAACAACCACCTAGAGAAAGATTCTCCTCTGCTTTGTATATTGTAAATGCTACAACATGTATTGTTTTGGATTGCAATGCTTCCTTTCCACAACTTTCTCCCTTCTGAGCTTCTGAGGTCAAGGGTTAGTTCTTGCACATCTTGGTATGCCAAGCACCTAGTATGGTCCATGATATGGCATATAATACACATTTGTCAAAAACAACAGCAGCACAGGTAACTTACACAATCCACTTCCCCATGTACCCTCCTAGAAGTGTCATTTCTCAGGACCTCATTATCTTTTCACTCTACAACTCCCTCCCTAGACAATCACACTTAATCTCATTTAGGCCGCAAAATATATCTGTACATTAAACCTCTCTTCCTAGTTCCTGCTCACATGTCTGACTATAGATCCAACTTCTCATCTCTTCCTGGATGCCTCCCAGACATCTCAAGCGGAAAGTCAAACAATGAAGTCCATGTTGGCCTCAAGTACATGTCTCCATTTTAGATTGTACTAAAAATATAGCCCTTCTGTTCTAATTTATTTTCTGCTTCTTTAACAGTATAGTATAGACTCTATAGACCGGGTAACTAAATGGATAAAAGAAATAAAAAGAAATTTATTTTTCATAGCTTGGAGTCTGAGAAGTCCAAGTTCAGGGTGCCATCATCTGGTGAGAAATTCTGTACTGTATCCCAACGTGGTGAACATCCAATTAAGTATGCACAGGGTAGAGAGTGGGAACAGGGAACACACTCCCCAGGAAACTCTCTTTTATAACAAATCCACCCCAGGGAAAATTAACCCACTCCTGTGATAAACACATTAATCCATTTATGAGGTTTGGGCCCTTATATACTGATCACCTCTTGAAATTCCTTCTTCCCAATACTTTTGATGTGGCTATTAAATTTCAACATGGGTGCTGGGGATGACATTCAAACCATAGTAACCCCTCAAGGCAGAAACCAAGGTCTTGTCTTTGAAAGTACCTCTTCTCTCCACCCATCATCCAATCCATTGCCAAGCCTAGTACTTTCTGCTTGTAATAATGTCTCAAATCTTTCTTCCCCTTCATCATCTCTACTGCATCTCTACTGCTTTGTCTTGTCTCATAGCTGGTCTCTCTGCTATCATCTTGCCCCACCCTATATCTCATTTCCATATAGCAGGCAAACTGAATTTTTAAAAATACAATTGATATTTTATCTCCTTTGCTTAAAATTCTTCAGTATTTTTCTACTTACAAGAGGTTATATTCTTCTCAAATTCTTAGCATCTCCTACAAACCCTTATCTTCATTGGCCTGCTTTCCTCTCCAAGCTTCCTTGGACCTCTCCCCTCATTCTATGCTCCAGATATCCAGGCTTTCTCTTCGCTGTGCAATGGAGTGAGATTTTTCCCTACCAAGTGGGAGCAGATGCATGACAGTGTTCAAATTCAGATTATTCCACTCATTTGGGGATGCTGAGATTCACCTGATTAAATGATGGCTACTAATCACTGTGGGAGAAGGACATGGCAATCCACTCCAGAGGCAATCCTGAAACAATTAGCCATTGAAAACCCTATGGGGGTCACTATGAGTCGGGCACGACTTGACTTGACGGCACCTAACAAAAACAACCAACACCAACAATCACTATTCAAACTACAGAATTTGCTAATTAGGAGATAAAACAGTGGTAGTACAGAACTATAATCTCAGCATTGGGGAGGTGAGGCAGAGGGATCATGAGTTAGAAGCCAGGCTGGGCAGCATAATGAGAACTTGTCTTAAAAAAACAAAAAACAAAATAAATAAAATAAAATAAATAAAGAGATAAAGCAATGCAACATGTGTAAGAGCACTATCTAAAGTGGGAAAGGAATACACCAATCTATTTATTGAGTTAAAATTAATTGGAGTCATTTAGGATACAGTTTATATTGAAAAGAGGGGAATTGATTAAGTTATTACATTGATTGCTCTAAGATAGGTATGTCTTTCTGCTTTGACATACACAAATAAAATATTATCATATTTTTCTAATATCTTTCAGAGTTTCCTGGCACTTGGGTTACTATTAAAATATATTATATATTGGAGAACTTTAAATCTATACTTTAATAAACTACAAATCTAATTATATTTGCAAAACTGCCCCAAGGTCCTTACTGTACATTTCAACGAGTTATTCAACTGAATGCTAGAAGCAAGACTTTACATTACCAGAACTATCCTATTCATGAGTTCCACCAATGCAATTTATTTTCACATTTATCATAAGAAATAAATCACTAGTTGTTATCAAGATGCAAAGCACATTTCATGATACATTGCCTTTCTTTTTATTGCATTTCTTTTATTTCTTAGATATTTCTCCCAGTATAAGCCAAAAGGACTTTTGAAAAATGAATTAGAATAAATAGCAACCTTTAAAATATCATTTCCCTCTACTATGGAGAAATTTCATTGCTGTACTCAGTATTTTAATAATCTAAGTAGAAAGCAGTTATAGAGGCATAGTAATTTCAAATATAGTTGAGAATCAGCAAAAACAAACCCCAACTGTCTGATTTTATTATTTAGGGAGGCAGTGCATTGTAATAGAAAGGCTGTGGACTTCGGATTTAAAAAAAAGCCCTAAGTTTGAGTCACTGTGGCAGCACAAATTTGGGAAGAAAACTTCTCTGTGCTTCAGGTTTCTCTGGAAGATATATCTACTTGAGGGCAGTGAGATTTAAATGACTTTACCTACCAGGGTAGTGTTTTGCTTATGATAAGGGTTGATAATTTTGGCTTAATGTTTTATAATGATGCAAAGTTTTCCACCTTCCTTTGATCTTATTTTCCAAGGAAGATACCAAGCTGTCTTTGGTATTCATATTACTGGGCAGTTACAATTGATGTGGTGGCCTGTTTTATTAGTCTCCCAAAGGATGTGGGTTTTCTGAAAAAGACATGTTTATAATGGTTCACTTGAGAGGTTAGTGACTTTGGCATTAGTACTATTGCCAGTTATCTGAGTTAACATACCCTGGCTCACAAAATTCTGCGATTATTGTTACCTATAAAACTTCTGTTTACAATTCTATCCTAAAGAGAGAGAACTTTTTATGTAACTATATGATTTCTAACCTTTCTGGAAAGCAAAGGACTAGTGCATTCATTCCTTTAGTCATCTTTTCAAGTATTTACTGAGTGTGTAACACACAACACACACTGTTCTAAGTGAAGAGGAAATAGCAGTAATCAAAAATACAAATATCCCCAATCTTTGTCAGGGAGGAAATGTGCATACAGAATAAGTAAAATCTATAGTATGCAAAGTGGTGTGGAACTGTATGGAAATGGTAAGCAGGGGAGGCAAATGTGGAGTACCAGATGGGGGTCTCTTGGTTTAAAGATGGTGGTCAAGGAAACTGTAGTCAAGAAGGGGACATTTGAGGAAGGACACAAAGGAGATGAGGAGGCCACGTGGACCTCTGGGAGAAGAATGCTCCAGGCAGAAGGAAAAGCAAGAGTAGAGGCCACAATGTAGGAAGCTTCTGGTGATGGAGGCCAGTGCAGCTGCAGTGCAGTGAGCCAGGTGGAGCATGGGAGGTGTCTGAGAAGTAGGTCTTGAAGGCCACTGCAAGGACTCTGCCTTTTAATCTGAGGGAACAAGGAAGCTATGCAAGGCTCTAAGCAAGAAGTGGTGTGCTCTGAGGGAACCAAGGGAATTTCTTTTAAGATTATTCTTCTTACGCGGCAGGAAGCATGTTTCTCCTGCAGTTTCTGTAGCTCATCCCACAGTTGATCACCTCAAAGTTCAAGTGTCTAATGAATCATTTGGGTCCTGTGCAAAATTTGTCACACACACACACACACACACACACACACACACACACACACACATTACTGTTCTAGGGGCTTCCAGGGTAAGATGGCAACCTAGAAGCTTCCTCCATGAGACTCTGTGGATGAAAACAGTCAGGGAAACAAAGGGTAGACTTTATTCCAAAGACATAAAAGAGAGGAAACACATTAAAAACCATGAAACGGGTGATAGGATAACTGGAAAGCACAGAAAAACAGAAAGGGTATACAGAGAAAAGTATACATCAGACTGCAGCTCTATCCCTGGCTCCCCAGAGAGGAGAGGAAGCCAAACCCACAAACAGAAGGTCATCCAGGCATCCCTGGTGAAAAAGGACTGTGAATCATGGCCACAGAATAAACCCACAGTTCTTGGAAGCCTTAAATTCAGCACAGAGATTTGGTGTGACAGTGACTCCTGTGTGACAGGCCAGCACTGGAGAAGAGCTCTGTTCTGCTGCCTCCCATATCTTGGAATAGAAGAGCTAGGCACCATCCTGAAAGGGAGTCTATTCCATGAGACCAAGATTCTGTTGGACCAGTTGAAGCTCAGTGAGCCTGAGGTCACTCTGCCACAGCATCTGCATGGGAGAGAGTGACAAGAGGTAGGAGTGGAGAGGGGAAGGGTGAGATACAGAACCAATTAGAAGTTTAAACAGCAGGAATCATGGGCTGTGAAGGGTGTAGTACTTGGTGGGCCTGTCTTCTGTGGTGGGAAGCAAGCCCCATAAACTGAGGATTACTGTGGAGAATGATGGTTCTGTGCTCATGGCCAGAGGATTCTTGGCCTTTAGAGCACTCCCTGCCATGTATCATTTACTACTGTGTGGGACTGAGACCTCTGAGCACAGGTCTTGTAGTTAACTGCTCTTCACAGCCACCTCCCTTCCACAGGGTGGTTTAATGCTGGGCAGTATTTGAAACCACTGATATTGGCATGCAGAGTTCTTGGTTCTCTTGGTTCTCCCCCCTTTAGTAAAGATATCAGGGCTCTCTGACTCACTTGAGGGATCCGCCTTGATTGGATATTTGCTACCACTGAGTGTACAAATTGTGGGGCTTTTGGACCAAGAGGGAGCTTGCTAAGCCCATAAGCCACAAAACTCAGTATGGCTTGCAGTGGATATAGGTATGCAAAGGAGGCAAGCTTCTAAAGTGAATGCAGATATGAAGTGGAAAACACACCCTTGACTGGTCCTCAGCCTTCACAGTACCAGCCTGAATGATTTGTTATTGTTGTTGTTATAGCAGTTTATTTTTTCCTGTCTGGGTAGGACTGGGAAGAAGTTTATTTTTTCCTGTCTGAATAGGACTCTTGAGTCCTCAAGAGAAGCCTGCTCAACAAGAAGATCCCCAAATAAAACTGGAAGAGATATTCATCCCAACAAATGCACAAATTACAATTTAGAAGCACAAGAAATGAGAAAATGCAAGGCAATATGACTCTTCCAAAAGTTTATAACTCAATAGCTGAATCCAAAGATACTGAAATAGTTGAAATACTGAGCAAAGAACTCAAAAGCCTAGTCTTAAAAATCACCAATGACTTCATAGAGGACTCAAACAAGCAGATGAATGAAGTGAGGAAGTCAATTCAGGACAGGGACAGGAAATTCAGCAAATGGATGAGAAATTCAGCAAGGAAATTGAGATTCTAGTAAAAAACTAAACAGAAATGTTAGAAGTAAAAATAACCAATAAACCAAATCAAGAACACAGTGGAAAGCATTACCAAAAGCCTCGACTGAGCAGAAGAAAAACTATCAGGAAGTGAAGACAAGGCTGGGGAAACAGTACATGCAGGCAGCAATAAAGAAAAAAATAAACAAGTATGCCCACAACTTTGAAGAACTCTAGGACAAAATCACTAGACCACACCTAAGAATCCATAGGGAAGAAGGAGCTGAGATACAAACTAAAGGCATAGAAAATCTATTCAATGAAATTGTAGCAGGAAATTTTCCAAATCTAGGGAAAAATATAGACTTCCAAAGATAAGAGGCTTTTAGAACCCTAAATAGGCATAAGAAAGGAACCTCCTCATGACCATATTATAGTCAATATGCCAAGACTAAAGAACAGAAAAAAGAAAAACAATATTAAAAGATGCAAGAGAAAAATGTCAACTTATTTACAAAGGCAAATTTATCAGAACAACACTAGACACCTCAGCAAGAACCCTAAAAGCCAGAAAAGTGTGGAATGATATATTACAAGCCCTGAGAATAAATGTAGTAATCAAGATTACTATAACTAGCAAAGCTATCATTTAAAAATCAATGAAGAAATAAAAACTTTCCAAGACAAGCACAAACTAAAGCAATACTTGTCAACTAAGCCATCATTGCAGAAGATACTTGTCGTTAGGTGCTGTCAAGTCAGGTCCAACTCATAGTGAAACTATGTACAATGGAATGAAACACTCCCCATGCCTGGCACTATGTCAGTACTTCTCTGCTGTTCATAGGGTTTTCAATGGCTGATTGTTTTGGGATTGTTCTTGGGAGTGGGCTGTCAAGTTCTCCCATTTTTTGTAGTGCTGGGGAACGAACCCAGGGCCTCAGAGAGTGTAACATGAGAAAAACAGAACATGCCCTTCCCTTTTGGTTTTCTATCTCCTGCTCCTTGCACAGGTCATTATAATATTTGATTTTGTCTTCTCAAGCTGCCCTTGGAAACATTCTGTTAGC
This sequence comes from Pedetes capensis, assembly GCA_007922755.1. Lineage (NCBI taxonomy): Eukaryota > Metazoa > Chordata > Mammalia > Rodentia > Pedetidae > Pedetes > Pedetes capensis. The sequence goes on from VMDO01015874.1 coordinate 17,107, forward strand.
TCTTTAACTTTGTCATGTCTTTCTTTTACTTTAGTTGCTCGATGTTTGGAGGTAAGTTTCAGAGTCTCTTTTGAAATGTAATTTGGTCTTTTTTCCCTGTCCTTTCAATAACCTTATGCTTTTCTCAATATCTTTGATGACATGCCACAGTTCATGTGATCTTTGATTATTAGTGTTGAATGCATCAAATCTGTTCTTGAGATGGTCTCTGAACTCAGCTGGGATATATTCAAGATCATACCTTGGCTCTTGCACACTTATTTTAATTTTTTGAGTTTCAGCTCCAGTTTGAAATTGCAGATGAGCAATTTCTGATCTGATTGCTGATTCACAATCAGGTCTGATTCACAATCAGGACCTGGTCTTGTTCCAACTTCTGATATTGAGCTTTTCCATCATCTCTTTCTGCAAATGTAGTCAATTTGGTTCTTTTATGTTCCATCTCATAAAGTCCCATGTGTATAGTTGCTGTTTAAACTACAGCCATATCACCCTAGAATCTGATCTCATTGGATCTTGGAAGCTAAGCAGGGTGGGGCCTAGTTTGTCCTTGGATGGGAGACTGCCTGGGAATACTAGGTGCTGTAGGCTTGGGAGAAGAATCCAGCATCCCACTCCTGAAACAATCAGCCATTGAAATCCCTATGAATAACAGAGAAGCACTGTCATATATAGTGCCAGAAAAAGAACACCCTAGACTAGAAGGTATTCAAGAAATGACTGGGGAAGAGTTGCCTCCTTTTCAAAGTAGAGTTGACCTTAATGATGGGAATGGAATAAACCTCCTGGGATCTCCTTTTGCTGATGTGGCATAACTCAAAATGAGAAGAAACAGAGGCTGCAACAATGGGCTCAAACATAAAAAGATTGTGTGCATGGCACAGTATTGGGTAGTGCTTTGTACTGTAGTATATTGGGTTGCTATGAGTTGGACTTGACATGATAGCAGCTAACAACAATAGCACCTGACTAGACTGAACTGATTGATGTAGCATGCATAACATTTAAAAACAATATTGAAAGTTTCCATCATGTTTTAGGCTATCAGGGAATCTTCATCCTTGCTATCTAGGTAAAAAAACAGTGAGATGCAGGCAATGGAACCTATTTGCAAAATGATAAAGTAGGAAAGGGTCTTATGGAAAAGATGCTGAAGCATATTACACAATTTAAATGCTAGTAAAACTAGATATCCACATATAGAAGACCAAAATTAGATTCCTCTCACTCTATTACAAAAATCAACTCAAAATAGGTCAAAGAACTTAATATAAGACCTCAAACTTTGAAACTACTGGAAAAAAAGTAGGCAAAACACTTGAAGATATAAGCAAGGACTTTCTGAATAAGACTCTAATAGCCCAGGACATAATAGCGAGGATTGCATCAAATTTAAAAGTTTCTGCACAGCAAAGGAAATAATTACCAAAGTAAAGAGATAGCCTACAGAATGGGAGAAGACCTTTGTCAGCTAATCTGACAGGGGATTAATACCAAGAATATATATAAAGAATTTGAAAATTTTAACACTAACCCTCCCGAACATTCCAATCAATAAATTAGCAAAAGAATTGGACAATTCTCAAAAGAAGTACAAATGGTCAATAAATATATGAAAAAATGTTTAGTATTTTTAGCTATTTGGAAAATACAAATCAAACTACATTGATATTCCATTTCCCTCCATCCAGAATGGCTATCATCAAGAAAATGAACAACAATTGATGAGGAGTATGTGGGGAAATGGAACATTTATACACTGCTGGTGAAAATGTAAATTATTTCAGCCATTATGGAAATTAGTATGGAAGTTCTTAAAAAAACTAAAAATAAAGTTACCATGTGATCCAGCTATGCCATTCTTAGTTATATTCCTAGAGGAATCTAAGTCAACATACAACAGAGATATCTACACATCTGTGTTTATTGTGTCACTGTTTACAATTGCCAAGGATGCTCAGGTTTCTTTAGGTGTCCATCAATAGATGAACAGATAAAGAAAGTTCAGTGTATATATACAAGGGAGTTTTATTCAGCCACAAATAGGAGTAAAATAATGTCATTTCTAGGAAAATGGGTGGAACGGGAGACCATCATGTTAAGTAAAATAATCCAGATTCAAAAAGACAAATATTGCTTGTTGTATCTCTTATTGGAATCTAGATTTAAAGAAAAATAACACACAAAACTAGGAAAGAGGCTACTTGGGAATAGTAAGGGAACCGAATGGAGGGGGAGAAGGGAAAACAGAGTGTAATGGGTGGGTGAATGTGATCCAAGTACATGACATACATGTATGAAAATGTCATAATGAAACTTGTTACTGTGTACAATGAATGTACACTAATGAAAAAAAAGTCATTCCAATACAAAGACTCTCAATTATAGCATAAGAGAATCAAAGTAAAGGCTAGGAAATCAGTTACATAGCAAAGGGAATATGCTTTAGAAGTTTCTCAGAGTTGGGAATTTGAAACAGAACAAGCACAAGTAGAGAGAATAAATAATAACTCCTTATTCTCCCAGCCCTTGGAAACCAGCAGTCAACCTTCTCTGTCTATGAATTTGAATACTCTAGGTACTCCCTGCCTGCAGCTGTAGCACTGTGGTGTCTGATTTTGTCAGATCTTGGAAGCTAAGCAGGGTTGGCCTGGTTAGTACTTGGATGGGAGACAGTCTGGGAACACTAGGTGCTGTAGGCTTGGGACCAGGACTGGAAACCAACTCTCAAAAAGCAATCAGCCATTGAAAACCATATGAATAGCAGAGAAGCACTAAATAGTGTTTCATCTGTTGTACACAGGGTCACTATGAGTTGGACACTGACTCTATGGCACCTAACAACAACAACAGGTACTTCATAAGTGATATCATAACATTTGTCCTTTTGTGACTGGTTTATCTCCCTTAGCATAATGATTTTAGTGTTCATCCATGTTACAGCATATGTCAGAACTCTGTTCCTTTTTCCTTCTTTTTTTTTTTTTTTGCAGTACTTGGAGACTGAACTCAGGGTCTTTGCAAGTGCTCTACCACTGGGCAGCACCCCTAGCCCATTTTGTATTTTTTATATTGAGACAGGGTCTCATAGAGTTACACAGGCTGCCTCTCGCCTTGAACCTGCAATTTTCCTGCCTCCACCTCCCAAATTGCTGGGATTATAGGCATGAATCATCATGCCCAGATTAATTCTGTACCTTTTTAAGGCTGAGTAATATTCCCTTACACAGGCACAACTCCTTCAGCTCAACTCCACCACCTTGGATTTTCCTTTGTCTGTTAATGTCACCATAACCTCTTCAGACAAGAATTTGGGGGAAGGCCTTGGAGGAGGCGTGTAGCTGGAGCCAGGGAAATGGCAGAACTGTGCGACCCACTCTGAAAAGATGACCAACTTCAGGATGGTAAGCCCTGGGTATAAGTTTAAGGTATAGAGAGTGGCATGTGAGATTTTTTTTTGTGTGGGTGATACTGAGGGTTGAACCCAGGGCCTCGTGCTTGCATGCTTTGCAAGTGCTATACCACTGAGCTACACCCCCTACTCCATTTTTTAACTTTTTGAGACAGGGTCTTGCTAAATTACACAGACTACCTCTGGTCCTGAACTTACAATCCTCTTGCCTCCACCTCCCAAATTGTTGGGATTATAGGTGTGCGCCACCATGCCTGGCTATGAGACTGTTATTTCTTGATGGCTTCTTATTCATCTTGGAGTATGAAGGAGACGTTAATCTACAAAGAATGCTTGAGATAATCAGAAACTCACAGCCCCTGGGGACATTTCAGCTCTGCCTCTGTATTAGATACCAGCACTACTCTTTTGGGTTATGGAACAAAATCATAACTAGTGATATTGTTCTAAAAATGAGATCTTCAAATGTGGAATTATTTATTACTCCTGCATCTAATGATTCACTGCTTATTTGGTCCTTATAACAAAGCACTATGTGGTTGTGTTATTTTAATGTGTGTCTCAAAGGGATAACATGCTGTGCAGTACACACCTTGGAAAGTTATTTGATGTCAGTACTATAGAGGCAAATCTCTCCTCTCCTCCACTAGCCTTCAGAATAAAGCAGTTTCTTGACAACCTCAATTAGAGCTGAGTCATGTTGAGATGAGAGGAAGCAGAGAAGGAAAGTGATGAGAGGGAAAAAGAGGAGGTACAGTGTAGGATGCTTCTCTGAGATGTAGGCAGGGGAGGCTGGTAGCCACTGTGGTGACACAGCGCATGCCCTACAACCTCTGCAGAGGAAGGAATGGCTACTCTCTACTACCTACCCCTTCTGTGAAAAATTCTCTATTCAAGATCTGAAAAATAACCATAAGGACCTTAAAAATAAAAACAAAATGTATGCACTGCACTGACTCAGAGGGAAAAAGCTGTCGGTCTCAGTGCAGACATGAAACAGGGATGAAGGGACAAATGAAAGCCAACGAAGAGGTTTCTTTGGGTACAACAATGGAGGTGTATAGATTTGATTATGCCTGGGTTTTAGGATGCTTTTAGCTTGTTATTAGCCAGTTATAGGAGCCACATCCCCCACTTGTCTGCCAGCCTGTCATGCTGTGGGGGCTTGTGTACTGCTGTGGTGCTGAAAGCTATGCCACTGGTACTTCAGATACCAGCAGGGCCACCCATGCTGGACAGGCTTCAGCTGAGCTTCCAGACCAAGACAGACTAGGGAGAAGGACCCGGCAGCCCACTCTCAAATCAAGTAGCCATTGAAAACCACATGAATAGTTGAGAAGCACTGTCACATATAGTGCCAGAAAATGAGCCCCCACTGGCTGGAAGGTATTCAAGAAACAACTGGGGAAGAATTACCTCCTTTTCAAAGTAGAGTTGACCTTAATGATGGGAATGGAGTAAGCCTACTGGAACCTCCTTTTGCTCATGTGGCCCAACTCAAAATGAGAAGAAACATAGTGACTGCAACAATGGGCTCAAACATAAAAGGATTGTGTGCATGGCACAGTATTGGGTAGTCCTTTGTACTGTAGCACATTGGGTTGCTATGAGTCGGACTTGACTTGATGGCACCTAACAACAGTAGCACCTGACTAGACTGTTAGAACTGGTTGATGTAGCATGCATAACATTTAAAAACAATATTGAAATTTTCCATCATGTTTTAGGCTATTAGGCAAAAAATTCCTTCATCTTTGCTGTCTAGGTAAAAAAACAGATAACAAGATGCAAATAATGAATCCTCTTTGCAAAATGACAGAGCAGGAAAGGGTCTTATGAAAAAGATGCTGGAGCATCTTATAGAATTTAAGGAAAAGGTCAGTAATCAAGTCTTGGACAGGAAAAAAAACCTCAAGGTACAATTGTAACCCCTAAACTACACAGATATTCATTATGATCAGTGATTGTATGACGGAGATTCAGCTCCTAAATGCAGATGCTCTCAGTTGAAGTGACCAGAAGAAATGAAGACTGTCATGTTTAATCTTGCATTCCAAGGTGAGAAAATCTGATTCAGTCATTTAGGGTCAGGTGTCAACCAGACCGCCTCTAACATGTGTAGAGCCTGGATCCAGAGTATCACTGGAGACCCTCATGCCAAATGCATAAATATTGGAAGTTACAAACCAAGGTAATAAGATGATAAAATGATCTACCCTCTTATATTGACAGGTATAATTTCCTAATAGCCAGAAGTCCATATCCAAAATTAGAATTCTTGGATTCCATGGTGTACTGTGCCTAAATGTAGTGGCCTGTAGCCCACTGACAACCTGCTGCCTTCCTGAACCCTTGGCTTATACCCAGTCCCCATAGGCAAACTCCGAATATAGTCCTGCAAATACCTGCCCCCTTTTACCATTTGAGATTAAGGCCACAAAGCTCAAGAGGACCCCAAAAGTGGGCTTGAGGCTGTTTGAGCTGTATTTCGGGGCTCTAGGTTTCCAAAACAGTCAATGGAAATGGCACACTTTGGATAGGATGATGTTCAGGTAGAGGAGAGCAGAACATGGCACTCAGGCATGGGTCCCTCACACTTAGCTTTTTTTTTTTCTCCTCCCACCCTGTTTGCTTCCAGTAGAGTCTCCAGTAGTGGCTGTGTCTCTGCTAGCTGTGGTTCCATCCTGATACTTCCTTGTCTTCCTTCATCCCTCTAGCCCTAGGAAGTGGTAGTGTCTTGCAGATTGTAATCTCCTGGTTGCCGAACCCTTCCCTGTTAAAGGTCTCAGCCCTTCCATCACTTTCATAGCCAGCTTGCTGTATTAATTCACTATTGAATTGCTTGGCTGGGTTCTATTTTTCTGGTGGGATCCTGACCACTGCAGCTACCATGGTCAGACAGCTAAGGGTACAGTCTGCCCTCTATATCTACCAATGTGGACCAAAAATAAAACTATATACCAAACATGCATGGACTTTCCCCCATCATTTCCCCTAAAAAAGTGAAATATAAAAACTACCTTTTTTTCTTTTATGTATTTTTAGTTTGAGACAAGGTCTCATTAAATTTCACAAGCTGCCTCTGGCCTTGAACTTGTGATTCTTTTGCCTCAGTGTCCCCAGCTGCTAGGATGACAGGCATGTGTGAAAATTGGCTACAACACCTATTTACATAGTATTTACCTTGTATTAGGTATTATAAGTAATATAGGGATGGTTTAAAGGAGGCATGTCCAACCTGCAGCCTACAGGATACATGCAGTCTAGGACAGCTAATAACATAGTCCCATGGAATCTTTTATTTATTTATTTTTATTATTTAATTAGTATATGAATTTCATTATGGGATTTTCATACAGTTATATCATGTACTTTGCACTTCTTCTTTCCTTCATTACTCCCTATGTTGCTTCTACATCACTACAAATCTCCTTTTCTAGGCACATTCCCTTGTACTTTCCAATTCTGCATACATATATTTCATTTTCAGATAAATCTAGCTTTAGCATGTGAGTGAGAACATGCAGCATTTGTCTTTCTGAGTATGGCTTATTTTACTTAAAATAATGATCTCCAGTTCCATCAATTTTCCTGTGAATGACATAATTTCATTCTTCTTCATGGCTGAATAATATTTTATTGTGTATACATACCAACTTTTTTCAGGAAAATTAATTTTTATTTTTATTTGTGTTTTATTAATAAATATTAGTGGAGCACACAGTAATAAGGCTTTTGCTATTTCCATTGTGTATTAATTACATCTTTTTGGTTATACTTTCATCAACTTACATAATTAATAAAACCCTTTGATTAATATGTGGTAAAAATCATATGCAATTATGGGTTATACTCCCCTGTTCTTTCCTTGTGTTCATGTAGTTGTATTGTATAATTTGAGATTATCCTTTCTCCCTTTATTGCTCTGCATTATTTTCCCTTCCCAATGTCTTCCTCAGTCTTTGCTCCTTTCATTCTACTCTACTTATATTTTTCCTTCTTATATGAACCTAACTTCTCCCTTTTACATATGTATGTATGTGTGGTTTTTTTTTCTTCCTTTAACTTAAATTTAGCTTCCAGATATGTGTGAGAACATATGGTATTTCTCTTTGTGGACCTATATTCACTCATTTAGGATGATATTCTCCAGTTTTAATACCATATCTTAAAAATCCTTTTATCTGTTGATGGACAACTGAGGTGATTTCATATCTTTATAATTGTGAAGAGTGCTGCAATGAATATGGAGGTACAGGAACCTATGGTATGGTGACTTGGATTCCCTTGGGTTTATTCCTAAGAGCTCACCCAGCTTTTAACCTGTGACACCAGCTATAATATTGGGGAAAATTATTAGCTGGTTATACTTGGGCAAGTATGCTTCACTTTATGACAAGGTTTAATTATATGTATTAAAGAACAGGAGAGAAATCTTATACTCAGTTTACTCGTACATTGAACAAACTGCTATCAAAATCACCTAGGTACTACCTAGGAAAGGGGAAAGCAAGAAGAAAATGGTCTCAATAACACAGTAAATATGTTAAATATGTCCTAAGCAATGTATTGTCTTACTTTTGGAGTAAAAACTGATTGTTTTTCCACAATATAAAGTTTTCATTTTCAAAGGTCAAATACACTATCAATAACAATTTTGTTGTTTTAGTCTATAAGATTTCTGGTTTTTTCCTCAGGAAAAACAAAAAACAAAAAACACCATAACTCTGGAAAATCACTCAGGTTAAAAGTCTGCCAAACTAATCTACGGATTTAATGCAGTACCCATCAAAATTCCAATGACAGAATGCAGAAATAGAAAAAAACAATCCAAAAATTCATAGGGAAACACAAAAGGCCACATAAAGCCAAAGCACTCTTAAACTGCAAAACTAGCACAGGCAGGATCATAATCCATGACTTTATAATACAGGGCTATCATAGCAAAAACACCTTGCTACTGGCACAAAAATAGGCTTGAAGACCAGTGGAACAGAATAGAGGACCCAGAGATAGACCAATGCATTTAAAGCCCCCTAATCTTTGACAGGGGCTGGGATTTAGCTCAGTTGGTAGAGCGCTGCTCTGCAGTCTCTGAGGTCCCGAGTTCGATTCCAAACACCACAAAAATGGGAGAAGGACGTGGCAATCCACTCCCAAGGCAATCCCGAAACAATCTGCCATTGAACACCCTATGAGGGTCACTATGAGTCAGACAGGACTCAATGGCACCTAACAACAACAGCAACAATCTTTGACAAGTCTGGGATTTAGCTCAGTTGGTAGAGCACCTGCATCTCCATATTCAATACAGCACTTTTCACAATAAAAAGGATATGGAACCAACCAAGGTGCTCATCACTGCAGTCTCTGAGGTCCCGAGTTTGATTCCCAGCACTGGAAAATGGGAGAAGGATGTGGCAACCCACTCCCAAGGCAATCACGAAACAGTCAGCCATTGAAAACCCTATGAGGGTCGCTATGAGTTGGATACCGACTCGATGGCACCTAACAACAACAACAACAACATAGAGTTTGTACCTCTCCTCCAACCATAGAGGCTCATCTCTTGCTGTTCCCAGGCTTAAAGTTTTTATTTCAAAGCTACTGAGCCACTTAGAGTTTTGTGAACATACTATTCTGCTCCTTCTGTGTAGGACATCAGTCTCCTACTCACTTGTAAATGACCAAAGTGTGATTGACTTCTTCAAAAGTTCTGCCTGTGGCTCAGACACAGGATGGCTCTCTCTGCCTCCTCATTGCTCCTTCTGTGTACGAGGCACAACTCTTCTCCTGTGTGGGAACTTGTGCGGAGGATACAAAACTGAGGGTGATCTCAGCCTTTGCTTGGTGAGGAGAGTCACAGATTGGCAGCAAGCTCTCTAAAGCATGGTGCTACTCATTCCCTCAGGAAGACAGGTCTCAGGAGGGTCAAAGGCAGTGAGAGAGGGCTAAAGATGGGCACTAACCATCAGCAGAGGGTGTTGGTAACTACTGGTGAGGTTGGGCAGAAGGGAGACATGTTGTGGGGACTTACAGCCCTGGAACTTGGACAGAAAGGCCACCTTTGTTGTTGAGGATAGGAAGAAAGAAGCATGTGCAGCCAACCGTCCAATGAGAGGCAGATGGTGGGGAATTCTTAGGAAAGGCTTTTGCTCCAGAACCCTGAGCCAGCAGCATGGCAAGCACCTAGAGCTTGGGGTCTTCATGCAGTGCTGGCTGGGGACAGGGTCTGCCTGAGGTGTGGCTGTGACCTAGGCTCATGACACAATGGCCCTGGGTGAAGTCTGAAGCTATGGTATCTGGGGAACTGAGAAAAGCGATGACGGGATGTAGGATCTGTGGTTGATAAAAGTGATTTAAACTCTTGATTATTCTTGAGGTTTCTCAAGGATTTTATTGATTGGGGCCTCTGGCATGAAAAATATTAGTTACTGCTTAGTCCTGAAGGTGGAGCCTGGGGAAATGCCTGTGAACTATAGGGTTCACATGTCTCTACTCTCTTTCCTTTTAGGCTGTGGGCTCCTTGAACATAAGCATGTGGTTATTACTGTTTCCAGTGCCAAGCAAGCGTGGCTTACAGAAGATGTTCAATAAATATTTATCTAGAATAAGAAAATCTATCATCTGGCACATAAACAGGCTTTGAGTTCATTTATTTTTCCCATATGCAGGGTATTCTGCAATGGTTCAGCCCAGTGGTTATCATCTATCTGTCACTAGTTCCTTCAAGGAAATCATATTTTGGAAAATTTTGTCTGGCAGATTATAATTATTAACAATGTGTTTCCTGTTTTCATCTAGATGTTAAAACTGTCAATCAACTTTTATTAACAGCCTGAGCAAAACACTTACCACAGCCAATCATGATGTACTATGAGCTAGTCAACTTAAACACTTAATAGTCTATCTTTTGTTATTTTTAATTAATTTTTTTGAGACAAGGTTTCACCAGGTATCCCAGGTTGGCCTCAAACTTGCAATCCTCCTGCCTCAGCCACTCAAGCACTGGGACTATAGGCATGTGCTACCATACCCGGGTAATAGTCCATCCTTTAAATGGGTTGTTGTTAGGTGCTGTCAAGTCAGGTCTGACTCAGAGTGACCCTCATAGGGTTTTCCATGGTTGATTGTTTTGGGATTGTTTTGGGAGTGGGATGCCATGTCTTTCTCCCATTTTTTGTGGTGCTAGGGATCAAACTCAGGGCCTCAGAGAGTGCAGAGCAGCACTCTACCAACTGAGCTAAACTCCAACTCTTTAAATGGGTAAATTGCATGATATGTGAATTATATCTCAATAAAATTTTTAAAGGAATTTGAAGCCTCAGTTTGTACATTTGATCAGGCATCTCAAAGTACAGAAACTTGCTGTGGACTCCCATAGCTGAGCTGAGGATCATGAGAAGGACACCACTGGCTCAGTGGATGACACAGTTTGGTGACTCAGTCCTTGACTCTCAGATCAGTAAAGAATCTCAGAACTCACCCAGTCTGGTCTCTTAAGCCCCAAGACCCCACCCCTCAACAGGCTGAGCAGACCAATATCATAGATGTGATTTTCAGACAGAACCAGCATCTGGGGGCCCTAACTGTCAGCATATGAGAAAGAGGCCCATGCTAACATCACCCAAATATCCTTTACATGTTCCTTGCCAAATGTCAGAGAAAAAGAATTTTCAAGCCTTGTGGGACCTTAGAGGACTTTGCGTCCTTTCATGTTAAAGATTTATCAAGAGACACACAGCGAGATTAGGTGATTTATTGGAGGGGAACCTTAGAGTTAGGAGTGAAACGGATTAGGTTGCTGATTCTCTGACTTCCCATCCAATTTCTTTTGGTGATGCCCTGAAATCAGCTTAATCTCAGCTGAAGACAAGAATATCTCAGCTTTAAGCAATGTGATACATCTTAGAAGAGAAGATGATGGCCAGTCCCAGCTCCCTGCCCCTATGGCTGCCATTGCTGGGCTGCTCAGTCTTAGGAAAATCTCCATGGGTGCTAGGCACAAGGCATAGGAAGATGAAAAAGTATGTTTCCAGCCTTCTAGGCTTCTGGGGAAAAGAAAATAAAAGCTTCTCAAATACCAAAATGTCCAGCCAGCAGATGCTATGACCACGAGTCACAAGGTAGTCTTTAGATGGCAGTATGCTGCACATACATGAGGTGCTTCAGTATTTGAGTTGAGCTGTGCTAGTCATACACACAAGATTTTTTAATAGTCACATTAACATCTATTTGCAAAGCAACCTCTTTGAAAGAAGACTGTACATGCATATGCACGAGATAATATTATTAACCTTGTTTAAAAGAAGACTTTACTCAACATGTTTTCTCTCCACAATTACAAAATTTGAAGTGATTCATTTTATGGCTAGGAAATTGCTTTTCTTATAATAAACTGGTAAAATATATTTTGTTAAAGTAATTTCAATAGCTTCTAATGAATTAAAAATCTATTTTCTCTATACCTACTTTGGGGCTGGGGTTTAGCTTGGTTGATAGAGTGCTGCTCCCCACTCTCTAAGGACCTGGGTTCAATCCCCAGCACCACAAAAATGGGAGACGGATGTGGCAATCCACTCCTGAAGTGATCCTGAAACAATCAGCCATTGAAAACCCTATGAGAGTCGCTATGGGTTGGACCTGACTGGACAGCACATAACAACAACATATTAACTTCAACAGTTCATACAGTCAGAACTATAAATATATATTCATATGCAATAAAGGCTTCAACATCACAGCACCTCATCTGTTTTCCATTAGTTACATGCATAGGCAAATCTCTATTGCTTTGCCATTATGAAATAACTACCCCAATTAAAATGAATTAAATATTTCCAAATTATGATAGGATTATTTATGAATGCAGAGCTAGCTCTTTCTTTATCATACAGTAGTTGCTCTTCAGTTACTTATTAGGGCTTGTCAAAATTAATTTATCTCAATTATTATAGTATATATTCCACAGGAGAAATACTCTAGTAGAAAATGGATACATGGTGGAAAGGGCACTATTGGTTTGTTTCAGAATTCATCCAGAGTTTTTATAACATCATCTCTGGATATTCAGCCCCTTGAAAAATATTTCTAAGAGCCTACTGGGTGCCCAGGATTATATCATGAATTACTATTGTTAGGTGTTATCAAGTCAAAGCTGACTCATAGTGACCCTGTGTACAACAGAAACACCACTGAGCACTGTGCCATGCACACAGCCTTTTTATATTTGAGCCCATTATTGCAGCTACTATGTTTCTTCTCATTTTGAGTCATTCTGTACCAACAAAAGGAGGTTCCAGGGGCTTTACTCCATTCCCATCATTAAGGTCAACTCTATGTTGAGGACATGACTCTTCTCCAGTTGTTTCTTGAATGCCTTCCAGCCTTTGGAGCTCATTTTCTGGCACTATATTTGACAGTGCTTCTCTACTATTCACAGGGTTTTCAATGGCTAATTGTTTTTGGAGTGGGCTGTGGGGTCTTTCTCCCTGTTTTAGTCTGGAAGCTCAGGTGAATCCTGTCCACGGGGTGGTGGTGGGGCTGCTGGTATTTGAAATACTGGTGACATCTTTCATCATCACAGCAATGTGTAAACCTCCACAGCATGACAAGCTAACAGACACGTGGGGGATATCATGAACTAGTTATGTGAACATGATAGCCTTAGTCAAGAAGCACGTAATAAATAGATAAAACTGAAATGCAAATTTCCAATTGCATTACAAGTATGTATGGAGTACCATGGAGGCAAAGGACAAAGAACACTCATATTTTTTATTGGAAATTTTTAATGTACACCTTAATGTGATTCATTCTGACATGCTTTTCATTGTGACATTTCCATATATGCATTTTGATGTACATTATTCATATAGGTTCCCCCTTACCCTCTTGTATGCTTCCCCCTCCCTCTCACCCTTCCCATCTAAGTCTTCTCTATCTTTTACTTGGTAATATTTTTCTATATGTCCTTGGGTTCCAGTTCTGTTTAAGATAGAAACTTTTCCTGTAGTGATCTTTGTTTTTATCTTGTTAGAACAATTGCATGCATTTTCTAGACCATTTATATTGATACCATTCTTAGCTTCTCCCCCTTTTATTTTGATCCGACCTTTGAATAGGATGTTTCCTTCTTATAATTTTGATTCAGCTCCCACATATGAGTGAGAACATGTGGTGTTTCTCTTTCTGAGCTTGTGTTTGTTCACTTAAAATAATTTTCTCTAATTCCATCCATTTTGCTGCGAATGACCTTATTTCATTTTTCTTGATTGCTGAGTAGTATTCCATTGTGTATATACACCATAGTTTTTTTTTTTTTTTTTATCCATTCTTCTGTTGAAGGGCATTTTGGTTGATTCCATATCCTTGCTATTGTGAAAAGTGCTACATTGAACATGGAGATGCGGGTGTCTCTGTGGTATGATGACCCATCTCCCTTTGGGTAAATTCCCAATAGTGTTATAGCTGGGTCATACGGTAGATCTATTTTCAGTTTTTTAAGATATCTCCATATTGATTTCCACAGTGGCTGGACCAATTTACAGCTCCACCAACAATGTAAGAGTGTTCTCTTTTCTCCGCAACCTCGCCAGCATTTGTTGTTATTTGTTTTATTGATCTTGTCCATTCTTACTGGTGTAAGGTGAAATCTCAGAGTTGTTTTGACTTGCATTTCCCTAATGGCTAGGGATGTTGAGCATTTTTTCATGTGTTTCATGGCTTTACAGACCTCTTCATTTGAGAACTGTCTGTTCAGTTCCTTTGCCCATTTGTGTATTGGGTTGTTTGTTTTTTGGGGAGTTTTTTTCTTGAGTTCTTTATAAATTCTAGTAATTAGACCTTTATCTGATGTATAAAATGGAAGATTTTTTCCCATCCCATGGGGGTTTCCTTGACTCTGTTAATTGTTTCTTTTGCTGTGCAGAAGCTTTTTAATTTCATGTGATCCCATTTATCTATTCTTGTCACAATTTCTTGAGCAATTGGAGTCCTATTAAGGAAATACTTTCCTAAGCCTATATGATGGAGTGTATTGCCTATCTTGCCTTCTATAAGTTTTAAAGTTTCTGGTTTTATGTTGAGATCTTTTATCCATTTTGAGTTAACTTTCATGTATATTGAGAGGTGGGGGTCAGCTTTCATTTTTCTGCATGCAGATGACCATGTTTCCCAGCACCATTTGTTGAAGAGGCTGTCCTTTTTCCAGTTTACTTGCTTTGCTCCTTTGTTGAAAATCAGGTGGCTGTAGGTGTGTTGAGGTATTTCTGGGTCTTCTATTCTGTTCCAGATGTCTTTGGGCCTATTTTTGTGCCAGTACCAAGCTGTTTTTGCAACCACTGCTCTGTAGTATAGCTTGAAGTCAGGAATTGTGATTCCACCTGTGTTCGTTTTTCAGCTTAAGAGTGTTTTGGCTCTACGTGGTCTTTTGTGGTTCCATATGAATTTTTGGATCATTTTTTCTATTTCTGTAAAGTCAGTCAGTGGAATTTTAATGGGTATTGCATTAAATTTATAGATTGCTTTTGGTAGGATAGCCATTTTTACTATATTAATTCTCCCTATCCAGGAGCAAGGGAGGTCTTTCCATTTTTCAGTGTCCTCTGCTATTTCTTTCTTTAATGTTTTGAAATTTTGCTTGTAGAGATCTGAAGGGTCTTTGGTTACATTGATTCCAAGGTATTTAATTTTCTGGTGGGCTATCATGAATGGTATTTTTCCTGAAATTTCCTTCTCTTCCTGTTTGGAATTGGTAGAACACCCATATATTCCCCAGAGGAAATTTTCTTAAAAAAGGAAGAGTTTGAGCTAAGACTTGAAGCCTAGGTGGAGCTTGCCTATGGATGGCTGTCAATGGTGGAGCTTTTCTGTCATGGAAGAATGTTGATCAAAGGCTCACAATCAGCTTGCCTATAGGAAGGATCATGCAGGTGTTAGTGAAAGGATGGACTGGAGGCAGATCCTGGAAACCAGTAGTTATCAATCATCTCTCTTCCTGAATTAGATGAAGATATGTTACCAAAATCATCTAGGAAAAATACTCTGAATTACATGTAATTCATTCCAGTGTTGCCTGTAGCCACAGCACTGTGGCATCAGATCTCAGAAGGTAAGGAGGGTGGGGCCTGGTTAGTACTTGGACAGGAGACCACCTGGGAACACCAGGGGCTATAGGCTTGGGAGAAGGACGCAGCAACCCATACCACAAAATTAATCCACCATTGAAAATCCTATGACTAGCAAATAAGCACTGACCATAGTGTTTCACCTGTTGTACATAGGGTTGCTATGAGTTGGACACTGACTCGATGGCACCTAACAACAGCATTCCAGTGTTAATCATGAATTGATGATCCAATACAACATTTTTAAATGAGTGCTTTTATTCCTACAGACTATATGTTGTCACTTTCGATGTGATTATTCTTAAGTGTGGCAAGATCATTAGGCAGTGCATAGATAACTGATTGTTACTTCAGAAGTTATTTTCACCACAGACTAAAGGGAGTAAGGGGTGAGTGAAGTTTAAAAGTGGTTTGATGCTGGAGTTGATCAAATTATATACGTACATTTACAGACACACAGAGTCTTTCCACAATCTATCCCAGGAACAAGAGGAAAATTTAAAAAAAAAAATTTACAGCTTGCCAAGTATAGTACTACAGTATCTAGGCTGAAGTGATTAGAATTATTCAAGAACTTACTTATATTTAACTTAGAAATGATTCTAACAATTAGTTCAATAATCTAGTTTCTTGGGTAACAACTTCCTTCCCTCCATTCCTCCTTCCCCCACCTTGCTGTTGAATGTTTCTCACTTCCTATCACTGTGTTAAAGTAACTTAGAAAGGCGGACATTCAGAAGGGAGTGAGCAGTTTATTTACCACAGACATTTGGTGCTTCTTGCTTGTATAGCAGTCACCCCTGATTTGTGAAGACTATGTTCCCAGACCCCTACTGGAAGCCAGGAACCATGGACAATGGTGAACCACATGTATATTATAGTTTTTTCCTATACATGCATACTTATGATAAAGTTTTATTTATAAATTAGGCACAGCAAGAGATTACTAGCAAACACTAATAATAACATACTGTAACAAAAGTTATTTAAAACTTATGAATTGTTTTTTTCTGGAATCTTCCATATACTATTTTTGGACCATGGTTGACCACAGGTAACTGAAATCAGGAAAAGTGAAACCATGGATAAGGGGAGATGACTGAGTTAGTGTAAGGAAGAGTACAAAGGAAAGACACACTCGCACACTCACACACAAACGGAACTGAGTATAAAACACAGAGCACCAGGGAGCCAGTAATCATGGAAACCAACTGAGCTCCATACTTCAGTGTCCTTAAATAAAAACTGCCAATGATTATAATCACTCTTGGTCATAAAAAGTTAAATATTAGCCTTGGGTTCAGTTAGGATGTGTTTCTATTTTATGATTTTTCACTAAAGTGATTAAAATAAAAATATTCATATTTATAGTTTTTATTGCCTCCTGGAAAACTCATCTATGTGCAGCAGCATTCTTTGAGGGGTTTAAGGAATTGCTTCCATGTCAGACATAGAACACATATCTATTAGCAGTTAAATACAGTGCTTTTAAAGTCAGGACTGTTTTTAGATTATATCATTGACAAACCATTTATTATTGGTGTAGGCAAACCTCGTCTTCCTCATAATGTGTCCTAGAACTTGGAATTTGTTGTTGTTAGGTGCTGTCAAGTCAGATCTGACTCATAGCCACTCTCATAGGGTTTTCAATGGCTGATCGTTCAAGATTGCTTTGGGAGTGGATTGCCAGGTCCTTCTCCCATTTTTGTGGTGCTGGGGATCAAGACTCATGCCATGGTATTTTCAGTCACATCCTATGGCTGTGAAAGCTGGGCATTGAACAAGGAAGACAGGAGAAGAATTGATGCTTGAATTATGTTGCTGGAGGCGACTATTGAATGTGCCATGGACTGACAAAAGAACCAACAGATCTGTCTTAGAAGTGCAACCAGAGAACTCCTTGGAAGGAAGGATGGCCAGATTGCATCTTATGTATTTTGGACATGTAGTCTGGAGGGACCAATCCCTGGAGAAGGACATCATGTTTAGGAGAGCGGTAGGTCAATGAAAAAAGGAAAACCCTCAAATGGATGGGTTGACAGAGTATCTGCAACAATGGGCTTAAGCATAAATAAGATTGTGTGCCTGGCACAGAATTGGGGAGTGTTTTGTTCTGCTGTACATAGAGTCATTATG
This sequence comes from Pedetes capensis, assembly GCA_007922755.1. NCBI lineage: Eukaryota > Metazoa > Chordata > Mammalia > Rodentia > Pedetidae > Pedetes > Pedetes capensis. The sequence goes on from VMDO01015874.1 coordinate 34,783, forward strand.
AGTTAGACCTGTTTCGACAGCATCTAACAAGAATTTAGGAATATGATAGGGATGGTCAAGGGAAGTAAGAAAAAACAAGTTTACCATAATTACTAAGAAAACCAGGACCAATTATAATGTCTATTAATACTGTATTTGGACCATGTTATTATCTTTGCCTGCTAGCAATGGTGTGTAAAGGAAGTGAATCAATGTAAAATAGGTGCCTACTATTTTATTCATGTTACTTGTACTGGTTTATGGGTTGCAAGGTAATCCAGAGGAGTTCCACACGGACACTGAAATAAAGGCACAGGAAGATTCAGGAAACCTAGTAGGGGATACCGGGAGTGAAAACCAAATACCAGTTTAAGTATATACATTTTATCTGCATCACTGCCATGATTCTGGGTGTTCTGAGAGAGGAAATACTTGTACGCTAATAATTCACCCATACACACAAACACATAAATTCACATATGTTCTACCACCTTTGTCTTTTGGACAGTTCAAGATAATGGCTCCGAAGGAAACTTCAGTTTTATGTGTTGATGAAAAATAGTATTTCTCTATATGATGATGGAAATTTTTAATCCTGGCTGGTGACAGCAGTTGCCAGGGAGGCCAGAGCAGTTCATTTTTCTTTCTTTTTTTCTTTTTCCTTCTTTTCCTCCTTTCTCTCTCTCTCTTCCTTCCTTCCTTCCTTCCTTCCTTCCTTCCTTTCCCTTTCCTTTCTTTTCTTTCATTCTTTTGTTCTTTCATTCTTTCTCTTCTTTCTTCTCTTTTCTTTTTTCTTTTCTTTCCTTTCCTTCCATTTTTCTTTCTCTTTCCTTTCCCTCCCTTTCTTCTTCCTTCCCTCCCTTTCTTCCCCCCCTTCCCTTCCCTCCCACCCTCCCTCTCTCTGTTCCTCCCTCCCTTCCTTCCCTTTACTTTTTTTTTTCCAGACAGGTTCTCACTATGTAGCCCAGGCTTGCCTCAAGTTCATAATACTCCTGCCTCAGGCTTGCAAGTGCTGGGATTATGGACATGTTCCACCACATCTGGCTCCAGAGCTATTTTTAAAACATGCTATCATGTGATCAGTCTTGAAAACAATCACCTCAATCTTGCAGACAGCCTACAATGGGGTGCAGCTCAGAGTAAGTGTTCATTAAATATTTGTCAAAATAAAAAAATCTGCCTGCACATTAATTTTTCAGTTGTCTGTAGCCAGGTACCACCTGCTCTCACCTATGTTTGACATCCTTTGATCTTCTAACCATATGCTCCCCTCCTTCCATGGTCACTTAGCAGAAGCAGTTCTGTAAAATGGCCCTGCTCAGCGGAATCACTCTGCTGCACACATCCATGTAATGCTCACAGTGAATGGCATTTTGGTCTCTTAATGTTAGGTAGTATTGAGGACTTTCATGGTGATCCTAATGGAAATGGCTAAGAATCAGGCTGAGATACCTGAGTTCTCAAAATATATGGAACAAGATTAGATACTATCTTATAGTATCTATCCACCTACTTGTCTGTCTGTCTGTCTGTCTGTCTGTCTGTCTGTCTATCTATCTATCTATCTATCTATCTATCTATCTATCTATCTATCTATCTATCTCAAGCCTGCAGCAGTACCACTGTGGCATCTGATCCCATCAGGTCTCAGAAGCTAAGCAGGGTCAGGCCTGGTAAGTATTTGGATGGGACACCAGGTGCTTTAGGCTTGGGAGAAGGACCTGGTAACCCACTCCCAGAAGACCACCAGCCATCGAAAGCCCTATGAATAGCAGAGAAGCACTACCAATACTATTTCACCTATTGTACATAAGTTTGCTGTGAGTCAGACACCAACTTGAGGGCACATAACAAGAACAACAACAACAATCAATCAGACAGACAGACAGACTATCTATCTATCTATCTATCTATCTATCTATCTATCTATCTATCTATCTTTCTATCTACCTATCTACCTATCTACCTATCTACCTACCTATCTACCTACCTACCTACCTATCTATCTATCTATCTATCTATCTATCTATCTATCTATCTACCTATCTACCTATCTACCTATCTACCTATCTATCCTCTTTTTTGTTTTTGTTAGCAGTACTAGCAGGTTGAACCCAGGGCCTTGTGCATGCTAGGCAAGTGCTCTACCATTGAGCTGAACGCCAGCCCCTTTTGTATATTTTTTACTTTAAGACACGGTCTTGCCAAAGTTGTGTATGCTGCCTCTGGCCTTGAACTTGAAATCCTTCTGCCTCTGCCTTGCAAGTTGCTGTGGTCACAGGCATGTGCCACAGCACCTGGCCTGGCCTTATATTTTATTAATTTGTAGGACCATTTCTACTGGTTCACCAAAAGATATGATGCTCTTAAATCCAAACACACTACATGTACTTTGCTGCAGAGGCAGGTAACTATTGAAAAAGCTTTATAGCTTTTACTTCACTATTGCTAAGGAAATCGCTTGACATGAAAACTTCTTTGTGCAGGCTAGAATGTTATGCAGGTTTCCTTCTCTGATATTCTTCAAACACTTTTGCTTATGTACCTACTAAAAGAATGTTGAAGAATTATCTCCACACATATTTTAAAACTAGTGCTAATAGTTTTCTTTTGTAAGTTTAATGGCAACAATGGGTATATCATTTCAGTATATTGTAAGTACTGGCATTTTAATATACAACACACTCTTAAATGCACTGAAAGGAATCTAAGTGTCATATAACTGGGAACTTTTACATAATCTTTTCTCATTAAACTCATTTTCATTACACAGAATGAAAATGCATAGAATTTTCTCCCAATTCCTGCAAACTTTTCAATCATAATTTCATACTTCTGTGTAACCCAAACTCATTTCTTTCCCCAACCCCATCTCATTAAATGGCACCACTACCTCTTCTGGCCCCTCTGGAAGTCATCCTTTCTTTTATCCTTATCATTTACCTCATCCATCATCAAGTTCTCTTTCTCTACCTCCTGTAGAAATTCAAATCCATTTATGTTTCATCATTACCCTAGAGGGTTTCCAGAATACTTTGAAGGAAGTCTGTCAGAGAGCTGAGGCCAATATGGACATGTAAGGGCAAACACAAGAGTTATTTATATTTCATTTAGAAGACACAATAATTGAAATGCCATTAGCTGAGGCACTAAACCAGTCTAAAGTCCTGCTCAGAACATAACCAAGATGCTTTATTGTAAGTCACCTCAAATGATGTTTTGCTTTTAAAATTGATGAAATGCCGAATCAGAGTGCTCTTTGAACAAGTAAGCCCTAACTGACTCATTTGCTTTAAGATTCTAGGATCTTTAGACATGACAGTACAAGGTATTACTAAGTTTTGAAATATTTACTCAACGCATAGATGTTAAACAAATGATACCCCATAAATATTAAACAAATGAGTGAATGTGTAAACTGAATAGTGTATTCCAGATGTGCTATATTCAAATCAGGATTCAATGGAGTAATAGCCACTTTAGACACTGATTTATTTACAAAGTCAAATATTGAATTACTATTGAAAATTTTTTTTCAAAAAATTGACACAACATTTGTACACATTTACAGAGCATGGTATGGTAATTCAAGACATCTATATACTGCATAATGATCAAATTAGGGTAATCAGCATTTCCATATTTTTCATATTTATTTGTTGCAACCATTTATCATTTTTATATGTAGTTTTTTAAAAAAACTGAATATCAAAGTTGTGGATGATAGCAAGTTGGGACCTCTAAAAAATTCAGCAGCATGGAATAATGCAGATATATTTAATTTATAAGTATAGATATAACTGGGAAGCTAACCAAATCTAGCCTTATCAGAAATATAAAAGGACAGACTGTAGACAATGAGAAAGAACACCCAGACTTCCAAAAGTTCAATGAAAAACTGAGATTTCATGCTAGGTCTAAATTCTTTTGTTCTTATTCAGACAGATACTCATGGAGCAAATTAAAGGGTATTCAAATTTTCTGACACTAGGATGTAAAATAATTTTAAACTTGGATTTGAACATTCAAGGTTGCATTATTTTTATTTGATAATTTCTTTCAATTTTTTATTTATATTCATAGAAAATGATAGCATTTTAGCACTTAGATGGAATGGAATAGACTTAATTCAACAAAACTCACTGAACAAAGATTCATTACACACCTACTATGTACCAGGTACTATTTAAGGCATTGGGATCCTAGTGTGAGACAAAGAAACTAGAATGGAGGAGAGAGGCACAAAAAATGTTGTACTGAAGTTTAAATATGATTGTTCCACATAAAACACTCTAGCAAGGTTTGCTTTATGAGGTAAAGATGAATTAAGGTAGAACATGTAAATAGAGGTCTGCAGCCATACCACCCTGGCATTTGATCTTGTCAGATCTCGGAAGCTATGCAGAGTTGGGCCTGGTTAGTCCTTAGATGGCAGGCCAATGGGAATACCGGATGCTGCAGGCTAGGGAGAAGGACCCAGCAGCCCACTCCCAAAACAATCATCCATCGAAAACCCTATGAATAGCAGAGAAACACTGACATGGTGTCAGGCATGATACAGTGTTGGGGAGTGTTTTGTTCTGTTGTACATAGGGTTGCTGTGAGTTAGACCTGACTGTATGGCACCTAATAATAACATGTAAGCAGAGGAAGATAAAAATAGCTACTATTTATTGAACATTGACTATTTACATATTCTGTGCTATTTTATATTTACCATCTCATTTACTTCTTAGAACAATTATATGATGCTGAAACTATGCTCTCTCTTCCACAATTGTGAAATCTGACATTTAGAAATGTTAAGCCCAATGTCATATCGCTAGTGAGTGGTAGCAACAGAGTTTTAATTGAGGTCTGATTTCATGGCTCAGGCTAAGGAGGCAGGTGGTCCTGCAGAGGTTAACAGCATTTTTCAGGAACAACATAAATAATGTGTTTGCGTAAGGTACAAGTTTATGCTAAAAATCTAAGATTGGTTTAATGCTAAATCTCTCAGCTACAATTAAGGCCCCCAGATGTCTGTCAGTTTGCCATACTGTGAGGGCCTGCATGTTGTTGTGATGCTGAAAGCTATGCTACTAGTATTACAGACACCAGAAGGGTCACCCATGGTGGACAAGTTTCAGCTGAGATTCCAGAATAAGATAGACTAGGTAGTAGGACCTGGAAGCCCACTCTCAAAACAATTAGCCACTGAAAACTCTATTAATAGCAGAGAAACACTGTTAGATATAGTTCCAGAAAATGAGCTCCCCAGGTTGGAAGCCACTCAAAAGACAGCTGGGGAAGAGTTACCTCATCAAACTAGAGTCTATCTTGATGATAGAAATGGAATAAAGCCCCAAGGACCTCCATTTGCTGATGTGGCATGACTCCAAATGAGGAGAAACAACTGTAAACATCCATTAATAGTTGGAACATGGAATATACATAGTATCAGTCTACAAAAAATAGAAGTCATCAAAAGGAAAATGGAACACATAAGCATCAACATTCTAGGCATCCATGACTAAAATGGACTGGTATGGGCCATTTTGAATCAGATAAACATATGGTCTACTATGCCAGGAATGACAGATTAAAGAGAAACAGGGTTGCATTTGTCATCAAAAAAGACATCTCAAGATCTGTCCCAAAGTACAGTGCTGTCAATGATAGGACAATATCCACACATCTACAAGGAAGGTAGCCTGTAGCAGTACCACTGTGGCATCTGATCCCATCAGATCTCAGAAGCTAAGCAGGGTCAGCCTGGTTAGTACTTGGATGGGACATCAGGTGCTGAAGGCTTGGGAGAAGGACCCAGAAACCCACTTCCAAAAAACAATCTGCCATTGAAAACTATGAATAGCAGGGAAGCAGTAACAATAGTGTTTCACCTATTGTATATAGGGTCACTATGAGTTGGACACTGACTTAATGGCACCTAACAACAACAAATGACAAGGAATGCCAGTTAATATGACTATTATTCAAATTTATGCACTCACTACTAAGGCCACAAATGAAGATAAGGGAGATTTTTTACCAGCTTCTGCAATCAGAAATAGGTTGAAAATGAAATCAGGATGTACTATTAATTACTAGTGATTAGAATGCAAAAGTTGGAATCAAAGAAGAAGGCTCAGTAGTTGGCAAATTTGGTCTTGGTGACAGAAATGATGCTATAGATTGCATGGTAGAATTTTGTCAGACCAATTACCTTTTCATTGTAAATACATTTTTTTCACCGACACAAATGGTAACTATACACATGGACTTCACTAGATGGAACATTGTTGTTGTTGTTGTTAGGTGCCATTGAGTTGGTGTCCAACTAATAGTGACCCCATGTACAACAGACAAAATACTATTGTCAGTGCTTCTATGCTATTCATAGGGTTTTCAATTGCTGATCAGTTTTTTGGGAGTGGGTCCTTCTCCCAAGCCTACAGTACCTGGGATTCTCAGGTGGTCTCCCATCTAAGTACTAACCAGGCATGATCCTGCTTAGCTTCTGAGATCTGATGAGATCAGATGCCACAGTGGTACAGCTGGAGGCATATGGAACATATAGGGACCAAATTGACCATATTTATGGAAAGAGATGATGGAAAAGCTCAGTATCAAATGTCAGAACATGACCAGGTGCTGAGAGTAGATCAGACCATGAACTGCTCATATGCAGGTTCAAACTGAAACTGAAGAAAACTAGAACAAGAGTAAGATAGCCAAGGTATGACTTTGGGTATATCCAATCTGAGTTCAGAGTCCACCTCAAGAACAGGCTTAATGCCTTAGACACTAATGATAGAAGACCAGATGAGTTGTGGCATGACATCAAAGACATCATACATGAGGAAAGCAAAAGGTTATTAAAAAGACAGGAAAAAAAAGCAAAGATCAAATTACATGTCAAATGAGACTCTGAAGGAAATCAAAAGATACATTGCATTGGGAAAAGCTGTTGCAAAAGATGTCACATTGAACACAAAGGTGTGCCTGACTCATGCCATGGTATTTTCAATCACATCATATGGTTGTGAAAGCTAGACATTGAATAAGGGAGACAGGAGAATTGACGCTTTTGAATTATGGTGCTTGAGAAGAATATAAAATATACCATGGACTGCCAAAAGAACCAACATATCCATTCTAGAAGTACAACCAGAGTGCTCTTTGGAAGCAAGGATGGCTAGACTGCATTTTTTGTCAGGAAGGACCAATCCCTGGAGAAGGACATCATGTTTGGGAGAGTGGCAGGTCAACAACAACAGAAAGGATAACCCTCAAGTAGATGGATTGACACAGTGTCTGCAAAAATGGACTTAAATATAAATAAGATTGTTTGCCTGGCACAGAACTGGGGAGTGTTTTGTTCTGTTGTACATAGTTTCTATGAGTTGGACCTGACTTGACAGTACCTAACTACAACAACAACAACAACAACACAATTAAGGCAAGGCAATTATTTGTTGAAAGACCTGAATTAAAAAGTCATTCTTGCACAGCACCATATTCATAGCAGGAGTCTGACTATATGATGTCTTCTGAGTTGGGGCAGGGACTGTATGGCTGATTCTCTGTGGATTTACTGAAAATTTAAGGTTCCCAAAGATACCACCATAGTAGGACTTACTGTTGGCACTTTTTCTCACCAGATGCAAATTGTCTCACTGCTAGCTGGTTGCCCTCTGCATCTTTCTCAGACTTTGTGCCCTTCTTCACAATGGAGGGGCTGCCTGCCTATCGTTCTGTAAGCTATGCTGGTGATCTACAACTGCCCAAGGTGGTTTTAGCTCTCTTTCTACTCATCCCATCAGCCCCCACAATCTATATTCTAGTTGAATTCTTCTAATTGAATTTCTTACTACTCTAGGACCTTATATTTTCATTCTTCTCCTTCCCCATTAAAATTGATTCTATTGTTGTTGTTAGGTACTGTTGAGTCGACTCTGACTCATGGCAACCCTATGTACTACAGTATGAAACACTACCTCACACTGTGCCATGCCCAGAACTATATCAGTGCTTCTCTGCAATTCATAGGGTTTTTGATGACTGATTGTTTCAGAAGTGGCTTGTTGGGTCCTTCTCCCAAGCCTATAGCACCCAGTATTCCCAGGTGGTTTCCCATCCAAGGACTAACTAGGCCTGATCTAGATTAGCTTCCAAGATCAGATGGGATCAGATGCCACCGTGATATGCCTGTAGACCCTGATTCTAATAGACCCATTAATTCTCGGTAGACAGGATCCAATTGCCTAATGTACTCAGCATTTCCACAGGACCCTTCTTTTGGACATTTGTCTTTTAAAACAGGGCAATCTTTCAACCTAATGAAATGGCTTTATTTTTGTTTTTTGCAGTAAAAGTCCAGTTTAATTTGATATGAGGGCAATTTATGGGGAGAGGGACTTTGTGCAACTCCTCAAATCATATCACCCACACATTATTAACTCATAACCCTGATAACTGCTGGACACCACTGCTCTGAAATACATTTGTTCCATTCTATTTGAAATGTATTGCAAAGCTCAAGGTCTTGTTCATGTTATGATCAGCAAGGCCTTGTTTTTCCACAAAGAGCCAAATTCCAACATCACAGTGCTTTCAGGTAGAATGTGACAAATTCTCCTCCTATGTCAACTGTATCACTAGCTGAGTATTTTGCTTTTTAATAGGGTTAAGGAAGTATTAGCAGGAGGGATGTGAGAACATTCATTATTATTTAATCAGCACAGATATAGTTCTTTTGGATCATTCATAGATACAGAGATGCAGCTGTGCTTTTACTTCCCACCAATGGCATCCAGCAGAGCCTGCATTTTTATGGTTTAACCCTTATTTAAATAATGCTTGAAAGACATCAAGTCTCACTTTGTAAAAGATCAAGCTCAGGCAAGTCTACATCTTCTTTAAAACCCCTTAGTATTAATTACTCTTTGTGATGGTTTGGGCATGTCATATATTACTTTATGTTTTAAGCTGATGTTACTAACTCTGAAATAACTTCAAAAGGCGTAGCTTGTGTTAGACCACTCTGTTTTGGGAGGAGAGTTGCCACATTGCCATTTAGCTTTCAACTTGGACTCTCAGCTGCATTATACAACTTTTATAGATTAATTGCCCAGAAATAACCAGCACCAACTGTAACAAGTTCATTTTCTTCTCCCTAGACAGGCTTTTACATGTCTGGTGGACATTTCTTCAGAGCACTGAGCTTTAGCACCAGAAATAGTGAAAGGAAGACATTTGTGTTTATTATGAGTCTGTTCTTTTATAAAAGTATATCAATTATATATATACAATATATACATATTTGCACACGCACACACACATACACACACATATGTTGTTTGATGACTTTGAATGCTGAAATCCTTAGTTATAGCTACTAATGAGGACACAGTATTAGCAAATTTTGACATTCCAATGCTAGCAACAATTCCTCCTTAAACTGGGAAAAATGTGTTTGTGAATGGCAGCAATATCACTGTCCTGAACCACACTGCACAACTCCAGGGGCTCCTTTCACACTGAGATCTGTTAATGCTGACCCTCTCTTAGGAATTGTGGAGGGAACACCTGTCACAGTTTTACATGGAGGGCCTGGAATCTGCCAGTACAATTCCTGCCTTGTCATGGATGTTCTTACTTTTTCTCACTTAGAACATTTTGGAAGAGATGAAGACTTTGCTGTCCACATGCTGTCAATGAATGATTTATTACTGTTCAATGATTTATTACTGTCACACTATCCCTTCAGAATTATTGCTGTTGAAGTCTTTCTCCTTATTCATTGTCAAAGTACCATTTTATCTTGTGGGTAGTGAGGGAGATGATGTTTTCTTTAGATCCAGAATTGGAATTTGGCTAACATTTCCCCCTATTTTGGTACAATGTACTTGAATAGTAGGCATCAAAGAGTTTTTGTATTGTCTTGAGATCAAACATTAATAACAATATTGGCTGTACATAGAGGCATATAAATGTCAAACTGTGAGTAAATGTTTGGAGCACAATCTGTACCTCTCTTTCACTCTCTTGTTGTCTCTGTATGGGAAGGAAAGAGAAAGAAGGAGGGAGATGTATCATATATATGTGAGATAATGATATACAGATACAAATGTTGATATAAATATGTAGCTATAAATTTATGTGTTACTCACTGGAAGTTATCCTTCTTGCTCCACTACAGAGAAATAATCAAATGCTCAGGGTGGTAAAAATCTAGGCAAGAATGGACAATAATATAGAAAAAAATGAATCTTGACTTTGTAATTTACGCAATATATAAAAATGACTCTCAGGTAGATTGTACCTCTAAATGGGAAAAGTAAAACAATTAAACTTCTAGAAATAACAGAATCTCTTCAAGTCTTCCAGGTAGACAAAAGACAGAAGGACAGAAAAAGTTGTTATTAGGTGCTGTCGAGTCGTGTCCAACTCATAGCAACCCTCATAGGGTTTTCAATGGCTGGTTGTTTCATGATTGCCTCAGGAGTGCATTACCATGTCCTTCTCCCATTTTGTAGTGCTGGGAATTGAACCCGGGACCTCAGAGACTGCAGAGTGGTGCTTTACCAACTGAGCGAAATCCCTGCCCCACAGAAAAAGTACTATCCATGAAAAACTGACAAAATGGACCACATCAAAGTTAAGCAATTCAGCCATGGAACACACCTGCAATCCCAACAACTCAGGAGTTGAGGCAGGAGGATTGTGAGTTAAGGCCAGAGGCAGCCTGCTCAACTTACCAAGATCTTCTCTCAAAATAAGAAAAGTTAAGAAATTCTTTTCATCAAGATACCACTGAATGGGAGAATATAGTCACAATTTGTTCCAAATTATAATTGCACTACATATATCCAATAAGATCTAAAATCCAAAAAATATATAAAGGACTCCTATAAATCAATAATCCAATGGAAATAGGATAAAGGACTTGTATAGTCACTTTATGAAAGAAGATATCCAATGACCAATTGTGTTATGAAGCTCGTGTATCACTGTGCCAAAATATCTGATGGAGATAATTTATAGGATGAAAGACAGATTTATGGCTCACAAGTCATAGGATTTCAGGCCTAGGGCAGAGGACTTCTTCACATCATAGCCTCAGGAAGCAGAGAAACCTCACTGGAACGAAGGGTCTGGGTAAAAGCTCTAAAGGCGTGCCCCAGTGACATACTTCTGCAAACTAATTCCCACCTACCAAAGTTCCACAGCCTCCACAAACATTAGCACAACCCGGAGACAGAGCATTCAAACACTTGACTTCTGGGGGACATTTGAGTCAAATCATAATGTCAATAAACATACAAAATGCTATATTATTATTCATCAGACACATGCAAATTAAAACTCAATGAAATACCACTGCATCTGCACAGGAATTATTCAAATGTAAGACAAATGAAGGATTAGCTAAGTTGAACAACTGGAAAAGTTTGCTGGGTCAAATGTAAATTGGTATAACCATTTTGGAAAACTGTTTATGGTAGTATTTACTAAAGCTACTCAATGAGTCAGAAATTCCTACTATACATCCAAGTGAAATATGGCTATATATTCACTAGAAGAAATTTATAGGAATGTTTAGAGCAGTAATAGTTGTCATAATTTAAACCAGATACAACTTGATGTTTATCAAAAATAGAATATATATACTGTGGTAATGAGAAAGAATGAACCACAGCTCATGTGTAACCATGGGCACATCTCCTGAACATAATGCTGCATGAAAGAACACAGACACAGGTATGATTCCATTGATATGACATTCAGAAACAAGTACAACTGAAGTTAGGTGTGAAAATCAGGAGGTGGTTATCCCTTGGGGGCAGGGCACTGACTGGGAAAAGATTCAAAGAAACTTGTAGGTGCATAGTATTCTTTGTTTCGTGGTTTGGTCATTAATCACATGAACATGTTCACTTTCTGCAGTCATTTAACTGAATGCATATGGTTTGTGCACTTTTTTGGTATGTTATACCAATAAACATGTTCATATTAAGAAACAATAGCTCAAAACACTCTAAGAAACAAAAGCATTTTATATGTATTCTAGGTATGTGAGCTTATTGATTAAATAGTTTCTAGTATTTCCTGATTTCTTAAGAAGAACACTTTTCTCCCTTAGATCAAACATATGTCTCTATCTTAAAAAGCTTACTGGCTATTTGGAAGAGAAAACACTATTGAGGCAAAATGCTTCTAGACATCTGTTTTGAATGGATTTCAATGCTTCTGAAAGTCTTTTTACTGATAATACAGCTAACAGTTTTCAATTTCACACTATACTACTGACTCAAATAATACTATGCTTTTTACTCCTGAAAGATCAGCAAAATGCTATGCTAATCAGTTTGATATTTGGGATGGGAGAGTGAAAATGTCTTTTCTACCAAAAGTAGTCGAACTCTAAAATACCTAGGGGTATCTTTAGCTGTCGTGTTTTTAGTGTAGAGGATGCTGCAACCAATGAGAACTGCTTGGTTGAAACACTCACCAAATTGATTAGCATGTGACTACATACGTTCGTCTGGTTTGTTCAGATGGAAGTGGCTCTTTGCCACTTAGCATTTCCATAGTTCAATCTAATCTTAAATTTAGATCCAAGGTTCTAGGACTTAATTGTCTCATTTCCTCGGAAGTGGTACAGCATCTTGTTACTTGGCTACAATTGTCGATGGTGATCATAACAGCCTTGGAGATGGCGTGTGCTTAGGGATGTGTACTGGTTTTGACGGTAGCTATGGAGGATGAGGCATACATAAAAAACATGGCTTGCATGCAGGCTAGACTGAAAGCTATACATTCTCCTTTTCTAAAGATTAGTCTTGAAATGCATTTCCTTAGAATTCCTACCTTTAAGTTACTTTGAACAGAGGATGAGATGTGTTGAGAATGCTATTTGTTTCTTATACAAACCAAATGTAATAATTTGACAAATATTTATCGAGTGCTTAAAATTTTTGAATCAATGAAATAAACACAAGCTTTTCGCAAGACTACAGATGTGAGCACACCCAAAACACATACATACACAGAAACAACCATCATCAAGGAAGAGAAATTATTTGGCTATAGATGCTTTTTTGTGTGGTTTTGTTCCTACCAATCATGTATCCAGATACAGCTTGTCTTCTAAGTTCCAGCCTTACACATTCATCTGTCTGCTAGACACTTCTACTCTAAAGGTCCTTCTATCATTTCAGAAAGAACATGTCTAAAGTTCAATCCTTTTCCTCCAGCTCTAATTTGCATTCTGATTTTAGCATCCAAATATGCCATCAGCCTTCCAGTTACCCAGGTCCAAAGCTGGAAGTCCCCTTTGACTCATGATAGTTGTAATTTGCATTTCTCTAATTATATCAAACAACTCTTTTTCATGTGCTAATTTGGATAAGTCTCTGTTCAAATATTTTTGGTGGGGGCTAGGTTGTAGCTTTCTTCTTAGTGAACTTCAAGAGTTCTTTATAGATTCTGGATACAAGTCCTTTATCAAATATGTGATTTACAAATATATTCTCTCAGTGTGTGGTTTATCTTTCTGTTCTCATAACAGTATCTTTATAAGAAATGTTTTTAATTTTAATGAAGTCAAGAGTCTTTTTTCCCTCTTATAACTCAGGCTTTTCATGTTGTATCATGAGAAATCTTTGCTTAATCCAAGATTAAAAAGATTTTCTTTTATGTTTCTTCCTTGAAGCTCCATAGTTTTAAGTTTTGTATTTAGGCATGTAATCCACTTTGACTTAATTGTTGTAAATGGTACACAGTATGAATTTCTTTTTGCATATGGTATCAAGTACCATTTGTTAAAATGACAAGCTTTTCTTCACTTCCCTGTATTTGTACCTTTGTCAAGAATTAGTGGGCTCTATAGGTACGGTTCCATTTCTGAACTGTCTATGCTATACCAATATTTGTCTTCATGCCAATATCATAGTCTTGATTAATATAATTTTATTTTCAGTCTTAAATCAGGTCTTGTTAAATCCTTCAACTTTGTTCTTTCAAGTTTAGCTTTTGTAGGTCCTTTGATTTCTATATGAATTTAAGAATGGCATGTTAGTTTCTAAAGACAAGACTTGCTGGGATTTTCATTTGGGATTGCAGAGTGTGATGGTTAATCTTGATTGCCAACTTGATTGGACTGAGAAGTGCCTATAAAATTAGTAAAACACAACTCTGGGTGTATCTGTGAGGACATTTCCAGAGACAATTAGCTAAGCGGGGAAGACTAACCTGAATGTGAGTAGCACCATTCTATAAGCTGGGAGCCTGGGTGGAATAAAAAGGAAAAAAGAAGAAAGCCAGCTAGCATAGACATTCTCTGTCTATTTCTCACTCACCATGATGTGAGCTGCCCTGCTCCACCATCCCCTCCCCTCCATGATAGACTGTCATCTATAACCTGACATTGATAGACCTGACATTGTAAGCCAAAATAGAGCCTTCCTCCCTTAAGTTGTTTTGCTCAGGTATTTTGTCTCAGCAACAAAAAGTTTGACTAATACACACACAGATGCTCTAGATCAATTTCGGGAGAAAAAAAATTGTCTTTTTATTTTGTTTGTTATGTAATGCTTCTTTTTTTCTTTAGTGTCTTTTAAGATTTTCTCTTTATTCCTAGTTTTAAATAATTTGACTATGTTTACCTTGGTGCAGTTTTTTTTTCCTATTTCTTGTGCTCCAGATTCATCATGCTTCTTGGACTAGCAGATTTATGTTTTGATCCAATTTGTAAAGTTTTGGTCATTGCTCTTCAAATATTTTCTCTATTCTTCTCCCTAACACTTGTCTCTCATCATTTGGGGACTTCATTTATATGTATATCAGGCTTTTCCCATAGTTACTAAGAATTTGGCTACTTTTTTGACGTTTATTTGGAAAAACACCAATAATACTGTTTTTT
>VMDO01015875.1:0-49656 GCA_007922755.1 Pedetes capensis
GACAGAAAAAGAATTGATGCTTCTGAATTGTGGTGCTGGAGATGTCTATTGAATATACCATGGACTGCCAAAAGAACCAACAGATCTGTCCTAGAAGAAGTACAACCAGAGTGCTCCTTGGAAGCAAGAATGGCCAAACTGCGTCTTACATATTTCAGACATGTAGTCAGGAGAGATCAATCCCTGGAGAAGGACATCACGTTTGGGAGAGTGGCAGGTCAACGCAAAAGAGGAAAACCCTCCGCCAGGTGGATTCACACAGTGTCTGCAACAATGGGCTTAAACATAAATAAGATCATTTGCCTGGCACAGAATCGGGAAGTGTTTCGATTTGCTGTACAAAAGCTCTATGAGTCGGACTCGACTCGACAGCACCTAACAACAGCAACAATAGTGGAGTAAGAATTGAATTCTACCTAGTTCTTAAAATGAAATAGTACTTCTCAAATGTTTTGGTCTGGGCCCTCCTTATGCCCTAAAAAATTATTGAAGAATTCAAAGAATTCTTGTTTATGTGGGTTATGTCTATGGATACTTATAATAAAAACTAAAAGATTTTGTTTTGTTTTATGAAACGGGATCTTTCTGTTGTAGCCTAGGCTGGCCTGAAACTCACAATGTAGCCCTGGCTGACCTCAAAAATCACAATCTTCCTGCCTCAGATCCACAAGTGCCAGGATGACAGGTGTGTGCCACAATGCTCAGCCTACATTTTTCATTTTGAGACAGAGTCTTGCTAAATTGCACAGGCTGTCTCTGGCCTTGAATTTGGTGATCCTTCTGCCTCAGCCTCCTGAGTAGCTGGGATTGCAGGCATATGCCATGGCGCCTAGCTAAAAGGTAAATTTTAAAAAATATTTTGTAATGAATTTATTTTAAAATAATAATAAACCCACTATAAGTCAACATAATTAACATAGTTTGTGAAAATAGTTGTATTTTCTGAAACAAAAAGTATCTAATTAGAAAACAACTGTATTCTAATGCTAGTTTCTATATTTAACCTATTGTGGTATGTTGTTTTGGTTGATACCTGTGAATAAAGTCCTGTCTTATGCACATATGTAGTCAGAAAAGCAAGGAGTGTTTTAATGCCTTTTCAGAAAATCATGACGCTGTTGCAACTAAACAAGTAGTAGTTTCTTGTTTATCAATTGCAATACGGAAGATGAAACTATATCAACAAACCTTTCATGCTCTGGCATGCTAAACTCACTGCTGTCTCCTGTGTTTTGAGTGGAGTTTTTACCCTACAGGGTCAGATAACGTCATACGTTGTTCATTTGGAAAATAGTCATTCACTGAGTTGTGCAAGTCTTCTAAATTTTGACCCATTTCATTGTACTATATCAAAAATGTCACATTCATTAATATTACCACTAACCTTATCAGAAAACAACTTTAAATACTCAGAATTTGTCAAGCTCCTGAGATACAAATTCTAGATATAAATTCAAATTTTCAAATTTTGCTTAAAAATTTAAATTCTGTCATTGGCAATAAATCTCATTCAATTATCTTCCTGCCTGATGTGCCAGGCTGACTTTGTTAATTTTCAGAAAGTATCTGCTAAGTACCCAAATCTGTAAAACTATAATTTGTCATTCTTCAGCAAAAGTTGTGTTACTTTGAAAAATATCTATTTTAGTTTGGAACTCAAGTAGATGCACACTTCTTTCAGAAACAACCATCATATTTCAATACAGCAGAAGTGCTTTATATGTTACTTCTTATTTTGTTACTTAGAGTAGTAAAAGAAAAAGTTTTACTCAAGGATCAAAATTTAACAAAATCAATCATGTTTTCTTGCTTTATTAGGACATATTTAACTCTCTGACTACCAATTCCAAATCAATATATATGACAATAAGTATTTTATTTCCAAAAACTCTTCATTACAATAAATAAAACAAGAACACGATTAAGAAATGATTGGAATGCATAATATGAGTTTGTAAAATTCCTTTTTCCACCACTTTCTTGATTTTCTGTCAAATTCATAGACACTCACTTTTTGACATATGTGTCCTGATAGTAGTCAAAGGGTTAAGTGAAAGAAACATAAATTTTACCTTCAAGCATGTAGTAGTAAAGAAAAAAATGACTGATAATGTGATACCACTGCCTTGATTTCTGCTCAGCACATACCACTTCTTTGGTATAGTTGGTAGAAATGTCAGCAGAGACAAAAAGGCAAATAATATGGATTATTATGAAAAGCATTTGGCATTTAGGATCTTGGGACATCCAAGAGTCTGAGGATAATGCTGTGAAAACCACTAAGACAGAAATTAATCCTTAAACCAGAACAATGAGGCTCAATCAGCAGCTTACTCCAAATCACAATTTTACTGTATTTGAAGTGATCCACCTTTGCATGTTTTCACTACTTTAAGAGCAATGTGCTGTCACTTCATGAAATAATCATCATTTTTAAACAGGCATTGTGGCTAGTAATCAATTTGGGATATTGCAAAGGTGGCCTGTTGCTAAAGGCATTTATGCCACATCTATGTTGTTGTCACCCAATGATATTTTAGTGACTCTCTTAGCATCTGAGGCTGATCAATGACAATGGGAAAACAACTTTGGAAAATTGTGCTAACAGTCATTCCAATGAACAATTTTCCAGAAGACCAGGTACATAAGGAGGCGATGCAAGCCTGCCCTCATTAACTGGAGAAGTAGTGCTCCCAGCAACAGCACTATTGTCAAGGAGATCTCTCTTCTCTATTGATTCACTTCATCACATATTATTCTACTAGAGCAGGGAAGTTCCCAAGGTTTCCTCCTATTCCCTTATCAAACTGACATGCAAAAGAGTCAGACCTAACCTTTTCAAATGAATTGCCTAGCCCATGCTGAAAGCTACAGTGAAAAGTCAGCTGATTCATCCCGGGCTCTTTTGAATTTGCCAACAAGCAAAGACAGGACTACAGCATGTCAAAGGCTATTTGAATGTGGTTCTGCAAAATGTGCAGGCATAAGCTATGTTGACTTTTGTGATTCATGTTAGAGCAAGGGCTTGACTTTGTTTCCCACACCTGGGTGGGTTTTTGCGAGTCATGCACATTGTAAGACTATAAATGAAGGCTGGGAATTAGCTCAGTTAGTACAATTCTGCTCCATACTTTTTGAGGACCTGGATTGGATCCCCAGCACTGCAAAAATGAGAGAAGGATGTGGCGGTCCATTCCTGAAACAACCAGGCATTAAAAGCCCTACGAAATTGATTATGAATCGGACCCAACTCAACAGCACTTAACAACAACAGCAACAAAAACAATGGCAAAGGAATATAAAGACAACTATCTGATTAGTCCAGAGTTACAAAGAAAGAAAAGAAGTATTTTTCTGTCAATTCAGAAAAGAATGAAAGCATGGTTAGTCCTGTATCTCTATCAGTTGTGAAGTAGAAATATGCAACCCTGGTGTGCAGAGGAAAACTTGCTAGTCATTATTTTTCAAAATCATTGTATTTGTCCCTATGTTTGATGTTGTAGATGTGCAGACCTGGGTTAACATTGGGGCCTTGCATATTTTTCCCCTTTCACAATGTAGTTGCCACCCTCTGAATTATTTACTATAGTAGATCACTGTCATCATTGTTAGGTGCCGTTGAGTTGGTATCTGACTCATAGCGACCCTACATACAACAGGTGAAACACTATTGTCAGTGCTTCTCTGCTGTTTATAGGGTTTTCAATGGCAGATTGATTTTTGGAAGTGGGTTGCCAGGTCCACCTCCCAAGCCCACAGCACCTGGTGTTCCCAGGTGGTCTCCCATCCAAGTACTAACCAGACCCGACCCTGCTTAGCTTCCAAGATCTGATAGGATCGGATGCCACAGGGCTACGGCTGCAGGCTACAATAGTAAATAGGTCCCAGAAAGTCCAATTATTCAATCAAACCAGCACCAGGTGAATCAGAGTGATCTAAGACACATCTCACCATAAAACCCCAGACTTACTGAAAAGCTGCTCCCCCATTACCCTGTCACAAACTGTATAATCAGACCTTGGCTACCTCTGGGATTGCACATTCCTTCACATTCTCGTGTGGGCCACAGATTTCAGTTACGTGCCAGTGTCTGCTGCATCCTGGACCCCTCTTCAACATGTGTGCCTGGTGGACAGCCAAGTCTTGCAGAAGCCAGAGAGCAGGTCTAGTGGCTATCAGCAGAGTCTTGAGCGGCAAACCACCATCTTCTCCTTTGACCCTGTCCTTCAGAGCTGTCTCTCTTTACTTTCAAAATCAAAAGCTCTTTTTCACCTCCTCCTGTTTGACTTCCACATTTCACTGGTCACTGTTTGTCCTCCCATGTTATAAAAAATAGGCTGGAAGGCATTCAAAAGACCACTGGGGAAGAGTTGCCTTCTCAAAGTAGAATCCACCTTAATGATGGGAATGGAGTAAAGCCCCTGGGACCTCCAGTTGCTGATGTAGCACGACTCAAAATGAGAAGACAGACAGTGTCAGCAACCATGGGCTCAAATCAAACATAAAAAGGTCATGTGCATGGCACAGTGCTGGGTAGTATTTCATTCTGTTATACCTACGGTTGCTATGAGTTAGACCTAATGACACTTGACAATAAGCATTGTATCGGGCCAAAAGAATCAAGCAGGTAAGTGAAATTTGTCTGAAGCAGTGTTTTTGGTAAAAGCAGGAAGGCCTCTAAGTAAAATAGATAGCATTCAAGATACTTTTGTAAATGTAAGGTATACAATTTATTTTACACTGTTTCATACTTACTAAATTTTGAGATATGCTATTTAGCCTCATGAGCCCTGGTTATCTCATTTCTAATGACTCAATACAGAGATCTTAAATGTTTAACTCCAATCTTATTATAAATGTAAAATAGCTGGTTTATTTTTCCTTAATAAATTTTATTTTTATTATGCAAAACAATTCTGAGTGCATTTTCTAACAAATTCTCATAAGTAATCTCAACCATCTGATTATAATACATAACCATATGGAAAAAATGGCATATAAGCAGAATTGTTTCCTTAATTCACAAATTCTTTGTTATTTCCCATGGCATGAGCCTCACATCTGGAAAATCTCACCCAATTAAGAAATAAGTCCAAGGAAATTCTATCTTAAGGAATTCCAAATAGATGCTTCCATTAAGATGATAATGATGATACAGCATTGCTGACTCTCTTAATGAAGAGCTTTTGAACACAATAATATGGTTTAGAAAAAAAATCTGTGTTGTAGCTTCCTAGGACTCGAGGGACACCTGAAGTCTGCTGAAGATCATCCTCTCCCTCAAGGTAGGACTGTACCAAAACCATTCAGAGTTTACTGTCTCACCAGTTTAGAAAGAAGCCCTCTGTTGGCATTTATCTTGGGTCCTTGTGATTTTTTTTTTCTTCGGCCACGAAAGCTTCCTTTGTTTGGAACCTATATCCTTCCTGGTAAGCCCCTTTTTCTCTCTCTGAATGCAAAGCCTCTGAACAAAGTCACAAACCCAGCAGGTACCTTCTGCTGTCCAAATCTGCACAACTACACAATGATCACCACAAAGGGAACTTGCCTTACTGCTTTGTGGGGAGGTCGGAATTGAAGGGCCAAAACAAAGAAGTGAGAAAATTGCCTTTCCTCAGTAACAGAAAGCATTCCTAGACAACCTACAGCAAAATACTAGCTCACATGGGCAGGAGTTCATTACTCAGCACTGGAGAAACAGCACTGGAAAAATGACCCCACCTGGCTGACTCCTAGTCTTTAGGAGAGACTAGTATTAAGGTCAGCAGAGGGGAGGGCTTGTGTCTACTTTGCAGCAGGGATTATAATGGCTCATGGCAGGGGCTCATCAATTTGCTTTTCAGGATTTTCCTGATTTCCCTTGCTAAATAGGTTCCTACCTCTACTCTATTGCTGTTATTAGTCATCATATCATGGTGCTTGTTTTCTAATTAATATTTATCCTAATCTGTAATTAATTTCTAATTGCGTTTTTTTTTTTGCCCCAGTTTTTGCTGAAATATTGCTCCAGAAAGACAAGGAGCTCACCTGTAGGCATTTTTAAAGGTGTAGCACAGGTAGTACCTACAGATTATCTAGCTAGCTATCTAGAATAAAAGAGTAAATACATAAACAAATACCATCATCAGGACCCAGCCGTCCTTGACTTCATTGCTTTGGAAAATTCTATCCTCTGCCTACCCACCCCTCTGCAGCAGGACCCTGAAATCATATTTACCTATACTGTCCTTCATCTGTGGAAAGCCTTGGAGAGAATTGTCTCCTCCAGTTCCCCTCCTTGTGTACCCTCCATGTGTACCCAGCCAGCCAACACCTAGAGTTCAATTGCTTGCAGTTTCTTGGTGTTTGACTTTGAGCCCATGGATGGACTCAAGTTTCTGTTTTCAAAGCTAGTCCACAAACACTAAGTTAATTGACACATTATGGCAAAAGAATTTTCCTTTAGGTTTGAATTTTTAACATTCTCATGACTTGAGGGATGGTGGACACATCTTTTCAGCCCAATCCTTTCCTCTCCCTCTGTACAAAAATGAAGGAAAAATTAACTGCTATGGAAGAGAGAAACAAAGGATTTTGCAGACAGATGACTATTTTTTAAAGTGTGAGATGAACTAAAAACCACTTAATGGACCTCTCTTTAAGTGAATGACATAGAAAAGAAAAGTTAAAGTTGAGCCAGTCCACTCTTCAGAAAGGCAAGCTGGATCTTTGGTTTGGTAAATAAAGTCTGCCACAGCTCCTTATTAGAAAGGTACATGTAAAAGTAAACAAAGAAAATTTGTATCTAAGAGTTATCCATTAGTAAGAGAGAATTAGTATCATTGTCTTATACAGTGCATTAATATTTTCACATGTGTTTGCAAGTTGCAGCACATATGCTATAGTAGGGAAAGGAGATCAGCATGCAGAGGTGCTTTGAAAAATATTCTTAAAAGAATAAATAAAAGTCAAATTATGAGAATTTTGCTCTTGTGCTACTTATGCCTTGTTGTTGTTAAGTGTTGTCGAGTCAGGTCCAACTCATAGTGACCCTATATACAACAGAATGAAACACTCCCCAACACTGTGGCATGCCTGGCACTATGTCAGCACTTCTCTGCTATTCAAAGGGTTTTCAATGGCAGATTGTTTTTTGGCAGTGGGTCTCCGGGTCCTTCTCCCACGCCTACAGCACCTGATAGTTCCAGGCAGTCTCCTATCCAAGTACTAACGAGGCCCAACCCTGCTTAGTTTCCAAAATCTGATGGGATTGGATGCCACAGTGGTATGGCAGCAAGCGATCACTTATACATGATCTTGATAAAATGATTTACCCTCTCAGAGCTTCCAAATTCTCTTTTGCAAGAGGCTTTTCTCCATCAAACTCAGTGTGGTGCAAAATCCAAATGACACAACTCATATTGTAAACAAAAATATAATTTAAAGTATAATAATAACAATAGTTTGTAAGAGAATTATTATGGAACCTCTAAGTCCTTATTTAGTAAATATTTATCTAAATATAGGTTTACTAGTTATGACTTTTTCATTTTTCTTAAGTTTGGGTGTTCTGAAATTTAAAGAAGATACTTCATTGTAGAAGTGTTAATGGGACAAATGTATAAAAAATTTTAGAACCCTTTACCTATTCCCCATCTCAAACACACTCTCAGGGATAAATCCAGCCCACAGATTGATGTGCAATCTAATTGATCTCATGCAGTATGTATGCCATATAAATTGCATGTCATTATTTTTATAAAAAGTATAGTTGTATTATACATATTGCTTTGTAGTTTTTTCAGTAAACAATATCCCATAGATAGACTTCTACCTCACTATCTACAGATCTGCCTCATTGTTTTTAATGGTTTCATAGTAGTTCCTAAGGCCATTATTTCATATATCATCATATCCTATCTCATAATGCCATAAATTTGTCTTATAATAATTCATATCAGATGATTCTAACAGTAAAATCAATCATATTATTTTAATTAGATTACTGGGGAGGTGTTATAAAGTGTTCTTTTTCCAACAGAAGGGCCACTTTTATGATTGTTGTTGTTGTTAGGAACCATTGAGTCAAGTCTGAGTCACAGCAACCCTCATAGGGTTTTCAATGGCTGATTGTCTTGGGGGTGGGCTGCCAGAACCTTCTTCCAAGCCTGCAGCACCTGGTATTCCCAGGTGGTCTCCCCTCCAAGAACTAACCAGGCCAACCCTGCTTAGCTTCCGAGGTCAGGCAGGATCAGATGCCAGGGTGCTATGGCTGCAGACATTTTCATTAGTATCACCTAAATCCTACAGCCTCCAAGAAGATTCTAAAACTTCCTCTTTGTGGCTAGTCTTAGGAAGAACATTTCTTCTTCCTGTGTCTCACCTGAATATCTGCTGTTCAGATGTTGTGAGAATGTTTATAAAATATGATTTGCCAAAATTTCCTGGATAAAATATTGGGCAGAACAACCAGTCTTGGTTCAGCTTGATGTTATGATGTTGGGAAAAAGTCACTGCATTTCCCAGTGTTGTACTTTTTTCTTTTACATAATGGTGTTTCACAGCTGTGCTTAACCCCTTATGGGATTCCAATGAGGCTCAAACAGACCACACAGGTTCAAACCACTGGGCATCGAGAATGATGTTGTAAGAATCCAAGCAATTATCTTTTTTTCCATCCGAGTCCAATTGTTTTATACAGTTCCAAGAAAGTTGTGGAAAGGGTGATGACCCATAGTTCAAAATGCATAGAGAGCCCATTGTCCCCACCCTCTCCATAGGAATGTGTACTTAACCACCTATAAAAAGGCATTATTATCTCCAGTTTGTATACAGAGGAAACTGAAGCTTAGAGAAACTGCAAAACTTGCCTATTACCCTGCTCCTCTTAGTTGGTAGTGAAGTGTCCAGGTCTGCCAGCTCCACATGTGGTTTTCATTTCACTAAGTCAAGTCTCCATAGTCTTGATCAGGAATCAAGGAGGCCTCCATCTGGTGGGGGTTCAGAGAAGTTCCTGGAATCCAAACTTTGGGGATCTGACAGTTTCTCCTGTCCAGGTCCCCCATGGAGCCTGGAGTATATTCCTATGTCTGACAGGGACCCCAAGTCCTCCAGGGGGGAAGCCATGGGGTATTTATAAGTTGTCATGTTGTGGCCATTCTCATGTACACCAGAATGAGGGGGTCCCTGGCATTTGAATTTGAGGGGTTCTATGGCATTTCCGCTCCTCAGGTGGCTTTTGCTAAGCTCAATAAAGGAAGCAATGTCCCATTTCCAAGGCCAATCCTTCTCGAGCTACAGAAGCCCCATCTACAAGTCATGATGGAATTTCTAGACCCACAATGGTGGCATTAGAGGCAGAAGTAATCATTACAGAGCTGTTTGCTGGACAAAGACTCTGTCTCTGTTCCTGAAGGCATGTTCCAGGTTTAAAGGGCAAGGGGGATTCCCAAAAGAAAAATCTGGCTGCTTGGGTGACCTCCCACATTATTAACAAGGTCAGGAAGAGCCTTCCTCTGCTGGTCATACTGTAAGGCTACTAACTGAACTCCACGGTTTTACAGAATTCTGAGGAAGGTTACAAATAGGATGGTCACCTACTACCTATCTGCCTTGAGATGAGAAAAATACATATTGACAGTAGTCCAAGAGGGATCTCATGCAAAGAGTCCAAAAAGAGCCAACATTGCCCCTGAGTTGTTCTTGTACTTGCAGATAACCTCTCTCACAGACAGCTAGCTAGGGGTAATTTCATGCCCAATGCTGCCAAGCTGGCATATGTCCTGAGGCCTTTATCATAGCAAACATAGTGTGGTCTGTCTCAGGTGAGTGATGCCTGCCTGTGGCTGTCAGAGCCTGTCACCCTGAGTGGTTAGACCTCCAGACCTTCCTGGCAGTGTGAAATAAGGACTTCCCTTGAACTACTCTCACCTCTCTGATATCTGTAAGTTGGCATGCTTTGGCAGTCCTGAGCCAAAGTCCTAGGCACCTGAGCCACCAAAAGCTCCTGCTGCCCTGCCCTGGGTACTGATTTCCCACCTCCTGCAATCATCATGGGCTCCCTCTAACTTTGTGTGTGTTGTCTCAAGAACACACATCTCAGGAGGTAAACACGAACAGAATGGTATTCTCATGCATCTCATTTGTTCGTGCAGCCACTCACTCATTCAAGTAGATCTATGCTCTGCATAAATGCAAAAGGCATTCAATAAAAATTCATAGAGCAAGACATTTGGTTCAATTTACAAACATTCAGAAGACTTCGGCTTAGGTTCCCATGTTTAACTCTGACCTCTTCCAACACTCATTCTCACAGTAATCCTTGCCAGTTGGTCATCTGGAGAATGTTCTTGGTCTTGCCAAGTTTTACAGTTCTAACCTCTAAAGATGGGAGTGCCTCACAGCATTGTCTTGGGTTTGCATAATTCCATCCGTGAAAGTGTTTATAAAGTGAACACAATATGCAAAAGTTGTTTGCTAGTGATGCTAACTACCACGTGTCTGGTACTGGATTTCTCCCATCCATACCACATTTTATTTACAATGACGAGAGAGTGAACCAAAGGGATCCACGTGAGTTTCTGCACTGTTGGCTGCTATTTTGCCTTTTTGTCAGATCTGGTTTTGAAAAGATCAAAACAAGTATAGGGAATATTGCTTCCCCCACTGACTCTCCTTGTGCTCTTAGCAACTAGAGGGAGGATCTGTCAAGGTCATTGTAAGCTTTCTTCACCTACTCTCAGATGCGCTCTCTGTGAGGGACAACTGTTCAGGGACCTAGCTGAGTGTGCTCAGTTTAACATGCTGATTCTCGATGCTTTTCCTGGTACTTCACCACCATGAGACTCAGACCTCAGGAAGATTCTCTTGACACATCAGTAAATAATTCTGAATGGGATACATCAGTATGTTTTGAGCTCTTTTAAACCTATGTTAATGATCTGAAATTATTTTTTTTCATAAGCTGTCTTTGCACTCATGATAGTGGATGAAAAAACAAATCTCCCTGACAAAAAATAAAGCATTTTATTGTCACAATGTAAGAGTTGCCTTTATAGATCATATTACCTATTATTCATTTTCAGAAAGAATAAATTGGGAAAATTTCTAAAACCCAAATCATTATTTTTCCTAGATACATCCAAAATTGAATCAATGTAAATTGGTATTCAACAATGTCATATAAAATTTAATGGTTTGGATAATTTTTCAGAATGTCACTAAAAATTGGAATTGACTAGAAAAACTCCAGAAGAAATGACTTTTTTAAAAAAGTCATTTACTGATGACATAGATTTTGTGTTTGATCCTATTCCAATTTCTGCCTTGGATTCTAGTTAAGATTTCACTGTTTGTTCTTTGGGATCCACTGCCCACCCTCCTCTGGCTTTCTGCTCCTGGAAACTGATGGGCTTGTACGGGTGACGTCAATGGCTCTCCTTTCCTTGGGCTTCCAATTCTCATTGGTTAATGAGAAGACCCAGTAGGAGATAGAAGGAAGGAAAGAGAATGAATTCAGGTACATATTTCCCCTGTTCTGTCCCTATGGGTTCACCTCAGGCGTATCCCTCGACAGAGGTCCCGGGTCTTCTGCAGGCAGCTGCTCCATAGAGCTCTCTCTTCCGAGTTCTGGCTGCCCTCTTTCAGGTCTAGGAGTCAATAGCTCTTAAGGTGTAATCTCATCTTTGTAAGTAGTCCCGTGGCAAACAAATGCTCCTCAAATTCCTGTATTTTGAATGTCATCCATTTTCCATTAAGTCTGATTGGAACAGAATCACTGGTTTACATCTTTGGATTTTATCTTTTATTCTGGTTCCATCTCTCTTCCTGGAAATTCTCTAGCTTTACTTCTTTTTCCTTTTATCAAAATTTTGAATTAATCTCATTTTTTAAAAATCTCCAGTACCAGAGTTTGAACTGAGAGCCTCACACATGCTAGGCAAGTATTCTACGACCCATCAGCATCCCCAGACCCATTTTTCATTTTTTATCTTGAGACAAGTTCTCACTAAGTTGGGCAGACTGTGTCTGGTCTCAAACTCACAATCCTCCTGTCTCAGCCTCCAGAATTGCTGGGATTACAGGTGTGTGCCACAGCACCTAATGTAATGCTCTTTTAATATAATTTAGGCTCTGAAATAAATAATTCACAGTCATCATTTCCTGAAAGCCACAAAGAAATTCCATGAAGTAGGCAATACTTCATTTTACAGATGAAGAAAGTGAGGTTTTGAGTGGCTATGTAATTTACCCAAGGCCACACAACTAGCAGTAGGAGAGATTTGATGGAATTAAGTCAAGGCTCTGTATAGAGATAGAAATAATCATGGTTTCTCTACTTTTTTTCATTATGAAATTTAGCACTAATCAGTAATACATACATGAACTTTGTGAAACAAACTCCTGAATAAGTATACTATTATATTTTTAAACTGCTCTTACTTATCTTGATCATTTTCTCTTTCAATCTCCTGAGTCTTATACTGTGATCAAAACTCTTCTTACCCATTTGCACCTAGCATTTGACCAGCCTTGCATCTGAGCACCAACAAGGGCCCTATCTCTAAGTTGTCTAATTTATTATTTGGGGGATCAACTATTGGTGGTCTGTATTCTCTACTATGCAGTTCAAATGATAGCCTTTGGAAAATCAGTACAAATTGGGACTTTTCTCCTTCCTGCCATCAACAAAAGCTAAAGGCAAAAACTGATTTACTTCCTAGAATATAAGTGTTGATGAATCAGAAGCCAAAACATTTTTTAAAATTTTATTTCCTTTCCTTTTCTCATTGAAATTCTCTCCTATATTAATTTAGGGCTGGGGTTTAGCTCAATTGGTAGAGTGTTGCTCTGGGCTCTCTGAGGCCCTGGGTTCAATCCCCAGCACTGCAAACCCACTCCTGCAACAATCCTAAGACAATTTGCCATTAAAAACACTATAAATGGAAGAGAAACACTGATATGGTGTTGGTTATGGCACAGTGTTAGGGAGCACTTCATTCTGTTGTAGCCTGCAGCCGTACCACACTGGCCTCCAATCCCATCAGATCTTGAAAGCTAAGAAACCTGGTTAGTAGTTGGATGGGACACCACCTGGGAACACTAGGTCCTGTAAGCTTGGAAGAAGGGCGTGGCAACCCACTCCCAAAAAACAGTCAGCCATTTAAAACCCTATGAATAGCAGAGAAGCACTGACAATAGTGTTGGGCATGGCACAGTATCAGGAAGTGTTTCACCTGTTGTACATAGAGTTGCTATGAATCAGACATGACTCAATGGCACCTAACAACAACAACAACAACAACAACAACAACAACAACAAATTAATTTAAAATAGATACATTGAGTGAACAGAAATCTCATGACAGCTGACCTGCTTGCGGAATATCCTAACAAGAACTTCAACCCAAAACATACTCCATGAAAGAGTATAGTTGACCACAGTTCTATCAACATTTTCAAATACTTATTTCAGTGACTTTTATTATAACCTTATTAGGATGATAGATGTAACACTGAAATTTTGATTCTAACCATATAATTTCACTAGCAATATTCAATATTTTCCTAACATCTGTTTCTATTTATCTCTTTATTTTCCTCAAATCCCTTCTGAGCTCATTGTCTGACCTTGACATCATAGCCAAGCCCTAAATCAAGGCATTTTATGTTCTCCATGTTTTTTCCCCAAAGAAGGTCCTGAATTCTTATTATCCAAGCAATAACAGATCCTATTTCCGGGACTTCTTATCTTTTCTTTAGCCACCTCGTAAATAACTGGAGTTTTATGTTGAAAAGGAAAGTTCTGTTGTATGTTTTTTGAAGAAACATGGTTAAGAAGTGCAATATGACCTCTGATTAGTTATGTAACTTGGTTGGTTCATCTGCTTTCTGAACTATAAGGACAGGCAGAAAATTGGTCATATCTGCATGTAAATTATAAACTAAGTAAAATTTGATCTTAAATTACACTAAGGGAGCTTTCAACTTTGAAATACAGCCAAGTGCCCTTGAAAATAATGGGAACCTGATTATATGTATGGGAGAACACTAAATTTAGGGGCTTCAGAAGGGTAACCACAGAAGGATCACATGGTCCTAAGTAGAGAGTCTCAAGTTTGCCTCTCCAACTGTTGCCTCCAAGGAAGTTCAATGATTTATCCAAGGTCACATACATGGATTTCTGCCTAAGTGAACCTTCCTGTTTTCCTGGGCACTGTGTCTGAGAACTGAGAGTCTGATTCATTCTTTTCTAAGCCCTAGAGGGACAAAGTTATGCAATCATCCACAGGTATTTTGGCAGCTTCTAGGACATTTGAATCAGGGGTCCTCTCTGTTCCTCTCGGAAGACAGAATATACATCTCTGTCAGGGACATGAGACCCTTGCAAAGA
This sequence comes from Pedetes capensis, assembly GCA_007922755.1. Taxonomy (NCBI): domain Eukaryota; kingdom Metazoa; phylum Chordata; class Mammalia; order Rodentia; family Pedetidae; genus Pedetes; species Pedetes capensis. Next base: position 14,372 of record VMDO01015875.1, read on the forward strand.
AGATGATCACTCTCAGAGCAAGATAACATCCTTGAGGGATTAAAATGTCACCAGTCTACAGCTCAACTTCAGATGACATTTATTGAGCACCTACTGTGTATTAGGTAATATGCAAGGTGCTCCTACAAGAACTGTCTTTCTTGGGCCAAGACGTGTACATACCTGACCCAAGCCTAACACTAATTAGTGCTGAGACCTTGGAATGAAATTTTGAGCCTGTTTTTCTTCTACAAAACTGAGGAAAATTTAACATTCTCTTATTATCTCCTAGAATTATTGTGTGGGTCAAATGAACTAAAATATGGCTTTCTAAAAGTGTTGTTATTGAACTATAGTGTATACAGAGAAAATAACATAAGCATCCAGGCACTAAAGTACATACCTGTAATCCCAGCAACTTGGGTGGCTGAGGAAGGGGAATTGTAGGTTGGAGGCCAGAGGCAGCCTGTGCAACTTAGCAAGGCACTCTCTCAAGAAAAAAATTGGAAGAAGGGGCTGGAAGTACAGCTCAGTGGTAGAGCGCTTGCTTAGCCTGTACAAGGTCCTGGATTCAACAGCTCAGTACAAAAGAAAGAAAGAAAGAATGAAAGAATGAAAGAACGAAAGAAAGAGAAGAGAAAGAAAAAAGAAAGAAAAGAATCATATATGTATAGCCTGATATATTTTTACAAACTAAACACATGAATATAACTGATACACAGTTCAAGACATTACCCCAAGAGTCCCCTGTCGTGCTCCCTGTCAGCTGCTAATCCCCCAAAGGGGAGGCAACAGTCTGATTTCTAATAAGATAGCTGATTTGTCTTGCCAGATTTTATATTAAATGTAAATGGAGTCATATGCCATATGCTCTTTTGTGTGTGGACTTTTTTGCTCAGAATTGTGTTTGCTGATTTCATCTGCATTATTGTATGCTTCTGTCGGTTCCTCGTTCTCATTGTCATATGGATTCCACTGTATAAATACACAACATTTAACTTATCATTCCACTGTTGAAAGGCCTTTGGGTACTTCCCAGTTTGGACCTATTGACAATTACTCATTTCTGTTGAAGTCAAATTGCTGACACTAGGGCACGTATACATTCAACTTTAGCGGATCCTGCCAAATAGTTTTCTAAAATGGTGACTCCAACTTACAGGCCCAAGAGTGTCGAAGAAATACCAATATTTGATGTAGTCAGGTTTTTTTCATTTAGTTTAACAAAATATTTCTTAACATAACCTTATTATCATAATTTTGAAAAACCAGATCTTTTTCACCTCAGAGCTAACCATATCAATGAATTTTAAGATGTGATATTTCCTAATGTATGATGTGTAAGGAAATTTTTTTATTTAATCTTGATGTGTGCACAATTTGGATCTATGGAAGGTGATTGAAGTTAAAGTCACTTGAATATAATTGTTGTTGTTAGGCGCCATGGAATTGGGTCTGACTCATAGAAACCCTCATAGAGTCAATGGCTGATTGTCAATGGCTGATTGTTTTGGGATTGCTTCTGGGAGTGGATTGCCGTGTCCTTCTTCCATTTTTGCAGTGCTGGGGATCAAACCCAGGGCCTCAGAAAGTGCAGAGCAGCACTCTACCACTTAAGCTAAACCCCAGCCCTTTGAATATAATATCCATGTATAAATAGTATAAACTATTATATAAATATAGGGCATCCCAAATTTGGCTTAATCTACATGCATTTAAATATATGTTTCTCAACTGGTACTATGTCCTAGCAATGGCTATTTAAAAAGTATAATTTATGTAGCAGCCACTCTGGTACATCAAGGTGGCCTGAAGGGCTTCTGTAGTATATGAACGTTCAGCTTGGAGGGGCTCTGGAGACCCCTCAGCCTAGCTCTTGTTCTATAGATGAGGAAACTGAAGCCTTAAAAAGACAGGACTTACCTGAGACACTGGATCTACTTAGTATCCGAGCCAGGACCAGAACCCAAGTCCTCAGAGCCTTCTGTGACCTTCCCATCTCCCCTGCCTCAAACTGACCAAAGTTTCTTGAAGTGTTTAGGAAGAAGATGCTACTGCATAATAAGTGGCCACTGAGGAAACCTAGGACAGATGGAGGAGGAGAGGTGTACTCAGTGAAGAGAGCACATGAGAGTTCAGAGAGGCAGTAGGGGAAGAGTGATGGTAAAACACCCTGTTTAGTGAAGCCCCCTAGCTGCTGAATAAGTGCAGACCCACACTGAGGTAGGAAGGTCATGTTAGAACAGGACCAGCCAGTCATCCATTCCCAGCCACACCTTCAAGCTAAAAACTTCTGCTAACATCTCCTTCTCCTTCCTACTACAGGGTTTTACCCTTGGTCCAGATTACTGCTGCTCCTACCTTCGCCCAGTCATTCCTGTACATCCTTTGGCTCACTGCATCTTCTAACTCAAAGGTCTGCATTTAATCACATTATTCCTTCCCCATGCTTGGTACTTGGTAAATACTCAGGAAATATGAATGAATGACTATGCCACCCAGGGCAGTCCCTGTAGAATAATAGAGGTGGAAAGCCTTATGCTGGTCAACTCATTCTAGCTTCTTGGTTTTTGTTTAGTTGGTTGGTTAGGGTTTTTTGTTTGTTTTTTGGTTTTTGTGTTTTGGTTTTTATTTTGGATGTGGGGACTGGGAACACAAGAGAAGGGTACTGATATTGTTTTTTGAATAATTCTAAAACATTTTTTAAAGGTACTTGAGAATTGAACACAGGGCTTCACACATACTTTGCAAGTGTTCTGCCACTAGGCTTCACCCCGAGACTGGTTTTTATTTTTTATCTTGAGACACAGAATCTTGCTAAGTTACGCAGACTGTCTCTGGCCTCAAACTTGCAATCCTCCTGCCTCAGCCTCCCAAATGGCTGGGATTAGAGGCATGGGGCCCCTAATGCCTGGCTCCAAGTATTGATTTAATATGCAACCAGAGTTGAGAACCGCTGGGATCGGATAATAGTTATCAATTCTGGTTGCATATGAAAATTTTTTAAAAGAAATTAATGTTTTCAAAATTAAAATTCAATTTTTATCACTTTTAATTTTTAACTAATCTGAGACTTACATAACAGTTGCAAAGAAAGACAGATTTTTAACAGTGAGAATAAGTGAGACTATACCTGTTATTTATAAATACTTCAAAGCCTTGAGTAATTTTGCTTCTCTTCTCTTTTCTGTATACCACTTTCTACCACTGTGACACTGTGACCACTGTGACCAGTAAAACCAGGGTAAAAGGAGTGGAGGAGACAAAACAAAACAAAAGCAATTCCCAGAGAAGAAAGGAAACCGTACCAAGTTAAAGGGGGAAATAGAAAAAGAAGAGGATTAGATAACCTCAATGCAGTGGTTTTGCACCGGGGATAAGGAATGTTGGAATGTAAATGGAAAATTCCTTTCCTGAGGTACAAGCTCCCATTCTGTAACTGTTCAACATGAAAATGCAACAGGGCATAACCTTACCAACTATAGATCCACTCTAGCCAAAACCAGGCCTGTGTCTTCATTTATTATTTATTTGCCCCTCCCCTGCCCTCCGCTTTTGATTATCACATTGTGAAAATCCTACCATGGGACTAATGCACAGGTGAGGGAACTAACTGGGCTTATCTGACCTAGCTTAAACACTTCCCTTATCATCAGGCCCTTTAGGTCACATTCAATGAATGCCCTTCTGGTTTGAAGGAATGAATTCACTTTGCTATTAATGTCAGGTGGCAAATGACATGCCAAGAATGTCTAACAGTATTTGCTGCTCTGTGAAGCAGAGGCTTAGCATGCAAAAGTAGGTAGTTTCCTTTCAGCAGAGAGGGAAAGGGACAGAATGGATAAGATAATAGGAGCTGGAGAATTGCTCAGGTAGTTCTATGACCTTGGAAAAATTATCTCACCTCTGTGGCTCAGTGTTCTCCTCCAACAACCAAAAGTAGTAATGTTGTTGCTAGGTGCCATCAAGTCCAGTCTGACTCATAGTGACCCTCATAGGATTTTCACTGGCTAACTATTTCAGGATTGTTTTGGGGAGTGGATTGCCACATCCTTCTCCCATTTTTGTGGTGCTGGGGATCAAACCCCAGTCCTCAGAAAGTACAGAGCAACACATACCAACTGAGCTAAACATCAGCACAAAAGTAATAATGTTGTTGTTAGGTGCTACCCAATTGCTGTCCGACTCATAGCAACCTGATGTATGATAGGCAAAACAGTATTATTAGTGCTTCTCTGCTATTCATAGAGTTTTCAATAGCTGATTGTTTTGGGGAGTGGGTTACCAAGTCCTTCTCCCAAGCCTACAGCACCTGGTGTTCCCAGGTGGTCTCCCATCCAAGTACTAACCAGGCCCGACCCTGCTTAGCTTCTGAGATCTGATGGGATCAGACGCCACACTAGTACGGCTGAAGGCCAAAAGTAATAATAGGACCTACTTAATAAGATTTTTAATAGTATTTAATGACTCAGTTAGTAAAGGTGAAAGTTTAAAACTGTGCCTGGAATGTGACAAGGTCTCTGAATATGCTACCTATGATCATTGGTAGCTACTTTGCCTATATAATTAGTTCTTCTATAAATGGCTATTTTGAGAACTTGAATTTATTCCAACCTAATTGTTGTATCAGGAAGTAACTGGAGTATAAGGCAACTTCCATGTTTGCTATATGCAATTTGTTTGTGAGAAGTACCAGCTGAGCCCAGGCAACTGGACCCAACTGAACTGAGCTAGATAGGAACACATGAAATACATGCATGTACCTCCAGTACCTCCCATCTACTACAGTTCTCTGTGTATGTGATGGGCTACACCCACCCACATCCATTGTTGTATTTTTTTTTTATCTAATTCAGGGTAATTTATCCACTGTAACCCTTAGGACACCCACTTCCACAAGCAACCTTCTATCCTTTTCATGGTAAAGTAATATGTATTGCAGCATTCCTGAATTTGTTAACCATTTACCACTGGGAAAACTGCTCCACCATTTTTATTAGGTTCCTGTCTTTCTTATGTGACACTGCTGGAGTTTTTGAGTATTGTGCCCTGATGCCATTTTCCATGGTGTTTTAGAAACACATATGTCCCATTGAGGTAGAGCTGACTATAATTAGCATATTGGCCACTGCACAGATAGATGAAGTGTTTAGTGGCACTAAAAATGAATTTTTAATTTACTATATTTTAGTTAGTTTGTGTCACAAAGACTGCTTTATTAAAATACTCAAATAGTCTTGTAAAATACATATAAAGATCCTTCCCATGAAAAATTTTAGGGAAAAATATAAGAGAACTGATTCACTAATATGAACATCAGTTTCATCCACCTCACACCTTTTCTCTAGATCTGATTGGAACATACCTCTTATTTACTTGGAATGGCTATGTTTCTGCTATTGTATATCCACAGGCTACCAGCTATAGGTACATTTGTTTAAGGTATTGTTCCTGTGATTTCTCACATTTCTTCATTTAACAGAGGGCCTACTATAGCCCAGGAACTGTGGAGCCTGTGCCTCCTGGTCCTGCCCGGATATTTGGATGGGCAGTGAGGCCACACACACAGATACTAAACACAATCCACTCAGGACCCTTGGGTGAGGGATGCACACTCCTGTGGCCCTCAGGACACCAGGGGAGATGTGAGAAAGGAAAAACCTCCGGAGCTTCTGCGTTGCGGAGACAAACACAGCTCTTTATTTCTCTGCCCTTATCAGAGCACAGAGAAAACCCAAAGCATACAGCTTTAAGTGCTAACAGCTCTTCTACTGCCTCAAGGGCAGATGCTTCCATGGGCGCGAGGAGAGAGTTCTTGCTTTGTTGGTGGTCTGGGCAAGAGAGAGAGAGAGAGAGAGAGAGAGAGAGAGCTGTTTCCTTACCAATGGTCTGGGTGAGAGAGAGTGAGCTGCTCCAGTGCAGCTCCTTATATAGCTTGCCCACGGAATGGCCTGAGCCAATCAGCTTTGAGTCCAATTGTCCAATTGGGTTCAGGGGATTTGTGAAGGGTTTTGTACAAACATCCAATCAAGTTACTTTTATTTTCCCTAGATTTCTAATTTACAAACCAGATCTTCAAAAACCATTTTCCCAGTTTGAGGGGTTTTGCTAATTTCCTCCCAATTTTTCCCTACAAAGAGCTAAGTTAAACCTTAGAGGTAAAGAAGAAGTTGAACACAAAACTGAACATGACACTTTTACCTGTAACTCGAGATTTCCATATTCCTCTCATGGAGCTATTCCCCAATGAGTTTATTTAGCTCACTCCTATTACTGATGTATCCAAATAAGTTTTAAAAAATAATATAGCAAGCACTCCCACTATCCTTCCTATTTGGAAAAGACATTCACAGTCAAAGCTGCTGGCTAAATAGTTTTCTATTTTTTAATATAAATAAATAACACCCTCTATCAAGTCCTTTACTGTCCACAATTAGGCCTGAACTAGTAACTTGCTGGTTTTTTAAAAAGATGCTTGAGCTTTAAGAGTAAATGATTATGTACTTTTTACAAATAAAATGCCATATGTTAAAACAGAACAACAATATCATTTCATTAAGAAAGAATGAACTCTCAAATCCAGGATCCTGGCCTTTCCTACATCTCTGGACAAGAAAAAATCTGTTTAACTTCCAAAGGAGTTAGGAAGAAGATAGAGATAAGGGGTTGCTGTTGTTAGATGCCCTTGAGTTGGGTCTGACTCATAGTGACCCTATGTACAATAGAACGAAACACTCCTCGACACTCCACCATGCCCTGCCCTATGTCAGTGCTTCTCTGCTGTTCATAGGGTTTTCAATTGCTGATTGTTTCAGGAGTAGACTGCCTGATCCTTCTCCCAAGCCTACATTCCCAGGTGATCTCCCATCCAAGGACTAACCAGGCCCAACCCTGCTTAGTTTCTGAAATCAGATGGGATCAGATGCCAGGGTGGTATGGCTATAGACAAGATAAGTGGTACTGAGTAGAAAATATCTTTCCAGTGGAGGAAGTGAGGATATCATGCTGGGTCTCCAAGAGAGAGTTCCTGAGATCTCAATCCATCCACCTGAGACAACAGAGATCTCACCCAGTATGAAGGCAGAGGACAGGACATGCAGGATTGGGGAGGTGGGGGACTGTGCCTTCCAGGTCCTTATTTCTATGAGCTTGAAGTTCCAAGGCAACATTCTGTACTTCACATATGATTAAAGTGGGTCATCTCTCAGCCTCATGTGGTGGTACACACCTATAATCCCAACAATTTGGGAGAAGGAGGCAGGAGGATCACAAACTCAAGGTCAGAGGCAGCCTGTGTAAGTTAGTGAGAACTTGCCTAAAAATAAAAAATAAAAAATGGGCTGAAAGTTTATCTCAGTGGCAGCACACTTGTAAAAATATGTGTGAAGCCCTGGTACAGCCAAAAAGACCAAAAAAAGTGGGTCATCTCTATTAGTTGAGCTTCTGTATGAGGCTTCTGGAATTCAATTTCCCTTTACTAAGGCCTTAGATTGAGTAGATTATGATTCTACTTAATTCCTTTTGTTGCTGGTCAGAGTCGGGTGATTGAGCCAGCAATCACCCCTGTGAGTTTTCAAACTTTTGTTGAGTCATAGGTTGGATTTTCAATCTCTTCAGTTTCCCAGGTTCTCAGAGCTAATGAGGAGCAGGCCTACGATCTACCCAGCCCTTGGACTTTGTTCTTCACAGCATATTCTGCCTCCTCACTAATCGGTAAGTGAAGGGAAGTCCAGAAACCTTCATGAGGGGGGCATTATTTTAGACTGAGTGTTTGTTGGCAAGTCGCAGTGTTTGAAGTATACTGTCAGGGAGGAGTCGTGCAAGGCAAGCGTAGTAAACAGGAAAGAAAGGACTTCTATTTGTCCTCAGTTCACATCCTGCTTACCTATTTCAAGGCCACCCCACCAGAACGCCAATGCATTGAAAACACAGTGTGATGTATAAGAACAGAAGTGAAAATGGGGTCCAAATGTGAAGTACGGAACACATTCAACCTGTCTTCTTAAAGTACACCCAGACTGCATTGCTAAAAATAAAATCAGTTTTAATCACAAAAGAGTTAATATTGCCTTAAATTTCTGGATAAAATTCTGAGTAAAATATGTGAAAAACAAAATTGAGATCATTCCTGAATAACCAAGTTAAGCCTTTTGAGACACTGAAAGTAAAATTCTCTTGCATGCTCTTGCTCCTCTCTCTCTCTGTCTCTCTCCCTCATTAACACACGCACACACACACACACACACACACACACGCAATTTCCAAACCAATGTCAAATTACTAAAATGAGGGAGAGAGAGACAGAGACAGAGACAGAGACAGAGACAGAGACAGAGGAAAAACAACAGGCATTTAAATATATAAAAGAAACTTTATAAATATCTGGAGTGTAGGGAGGTCTGATGATAATGAAATAGGAATTAACATAATTTAAGCAAAGTTCTACTCTTATTACTTCTCCACATGTATTCTTGCAATCTGTGTGGAAATGTTAATCAGTACAAAGGCAGTGACTAAGGGATCAGATATCATATCCAACATTTCTAAATCCTATACAAGTTGAAAAAAGCTTTCCTCTAACTGAATAGTACTGAATTCCAAGAATGAGTGAATCAATCAAACCAATAAACAGAAGAATCAAACACAGAAAGAGTATGGGAAGAAGGGAGAGGGCCATAATGCCACCATCCTATTTATAATTGACAATCTCTTATCTCTCAGCTAGGAAAATCAGCTTTGGATGCCTTGGATTTTCTCACAAGGTAAATTCACCCCATCTAAAGCCCCCTGAAATGCATATGCACTTCTCTAAAGCTCATAAGACCTTGAAGTTTTATAAGAAACACCTCCATTTTCACTTAAACAAAATTGCGTGTTGCATTCCTGCCATGTGCCACGTACTGCACTCCAATGGGATACTAAGCGTTCCCGCCTGAAATGGTGGTGGCAGCAGTGGGAAGGCATCTCTGTTCCCTGTGAATGCAGGATCCTGACTTAGCCCCTACAAGGGCAACTAGGACATTTGGTAGTAGTCTTTGCATGAACTCTGGAAACTTCAGGGTGTATTTAGAGAAATATGTGATCCAGACCAATTCCTGGGTGGTACCAAAGCAGGCACCCTCTGCTCTGAACTTGACTTCTCTGCTTAGACCATGTGACCCCCTCTAGCAGGACACGTGTGCTATGTGGAAAACCAAAATGACCTCAGGGAGGGGAATGAACTTTTGGATTTAGAAATGATGGTATTCCTGGGGACTGAAGATCTATTGAGGAAGACCGCATGGTGAGATCATCTTTGAGAACAGCTGTGCCCATTTCTGAGGCAATCCTGGTCAAGATAGTGGTCTCACCAACCAGTAAAAACAGGAATTAGCCTTTGACTGTCAACTCTTGTTTTTCAATTAGGGCACTTGTTTGCACCCAGGGATGTTTATTACTGTCTGAAGACAGTTATGGCTGTCACGGCTGAGGGAATATTACTAGCACCTCGTGGGTAGAGGCAAGAGATGCTACAAAACACCATACAATGCACAGATCAATCCCCACGACAAAGGATTATCCATCCCTGACTATCAACAGTGCTGGGGTTAAGAAACTACTATGCACCTAGTCCCATGGGGGACCATAGGAACCCATGCACACCCTGAATCAAGTTTTCCTTCAGCTCCTTGTACCATGGCCCTTCTTGGTTTAAAATCTGTCTCATGTGACTTCTTTAGGCTATGGTTCTTCCCTGTCGAGTCTAGTATCTTGCATTAAACTTTGCTTGCTTGACTTTGGTCTGACACCTTGGTTTATGCCAGACCCCTGCCCTCATAGCCAATCAGAGTCTTATCCACATGGATATGCAGTCATCACCAATGTAATTGTTAGTATTCTTGCTGAGACAACCCCTGCCACCAATCCCTCCATACCAGATCATGCCTCAGGAACAGAACTGGTGAAACTGGCCTGAGTTATAGCCCCTGTGGATAGTGTATTCTGGATTGTTGGCTGCCCTCCTCAGGGGCCATCCCCATATCTTGTCATGTCACCCATCCTAGGTGTCATTTCTCTCTACCTCACTTCCGAAATCTGTATCACAGGCTCCAGGATGACTTGGAGCTGAGACAACTTCCCCAGAATGTTTTGAGAGAATAATTTCTAATGGAGCAACACAGAGCACTATGCTGAGGGCAACAAGGTGCAATGAGGACACATTAACCTAAGTTCTAGAACATGATGCTTCAGCCTATGGTACCATTCTAGAGAGAGAAGTCACTTCACATTCTGGTGTGTCCAGCCATGTCTTAGCTTTCCACGTAGAGAACAAGCCCATAACTATTTCCCTGGAAGGGGCAGCCATACACTCTGTCAGAACGCCCTGCTGCCTCTGTGGAAACTAATTTCTAGGAGAACTTTGGCCTCATGGCTTTGTTCCAGACTGAGCCAAGAAGGAAAATGAAACAGATAAAGCAGTATATGGAGAAGCTGGTTGATATTCAGTCCACAAACATGTATACGCTCAAGAAATGAGTGCAGATGTTCACTACACCAAAGTACTTCCTGGGAGAAGGGGGTCTGGTGACAGGGTGGGTATATGTTTGAAGTAGTTGGAGGTCATACAAAACAAGCGGTGAGAGTAGTATGTCACTGCAAGATCACAACCACTGTCCTGTAAAATCGTCTTGTCAGTGGTGGGACATGGAATTTCAAAAACTTATTTGTTTCAGCCCCTGTGCATACATTAGCATTGCTGGGTAAAATGTTAGTTCTGTTAGACTCTGAGGGTAATCTGCAAGGAAGATTCCCACCAAATAAACAAATAAGTTCTGTGTGTGTGTGTAGTGTGTGTGTGTATGTGTGTGTGTGTATGTGCATGGTGCCATCAAGTCATGTCCAACTCATAGTGACCCTATGTACAACAGAATGAAACACTCCCCAACACTGTGTCCAGCACTATGTCGGTGCTTCTCTGCTATTCATGGGGTTTCAGTGGCAGAGTGTTTTGGGATTATTTTGGGTATGGGCTGCCAGTTCCTTCTCCCATTTTTTGCAGTGCTTCGAATCAAACACAGGGCCTCAAAAAGTGTAGAGCAGCACTCTACCAACTGAGCTAAACTCCAGCCCCAGTTCTATTATATTCTGAGGATAATCTGCAAGGAAGATTCCCGTCAAATGAACAAATAAGTTCCTTGGGCATAGGAAATGATCATCAAAATTCATCCTGCCCTAATACAGTGAGTTCAATAATTTTCCCAAGGAATCTGTGTCACCAGAATCCCTTCCTGAAAACAATCCTGAACATGATCAGAGAAAAAACTTAAAATACTGAAACTATATGAAAGTTTCTCTGGATTTAATGCAGTTATCTTCATATTTTAAAATACTATTTTAAATAGCACAATGCCCTCCTTAATTCTCCTGGAAATCATGAAGAGACAGCCCCCATTTGAGTATCGGTTGAACACACTTGATGTGTAGCTGTTCTAGAGGTGATGATGGGTTTCTCTTAAGCTGTCCAAACCCTTCCACCTCAACATCCTGGATTTATGTTGGCAATAAAGCAGCTTTCTGGGGTTTTAGTTACTCCTGAGCTCGGACCATGCAGAGCCCATGTGTACCAAGGAGTCACAGATGTATCCAAGCATCATGAATTACTTTCAGCTATCACCAGAGAATACAAATGGGCCATGGCACTGAATCAGCAAATCATGAATAGAGTTTTAAGTTGTAGCTGACAATGAAAATATCACCAGAACTTTTGAAATGTACAGCCAATAAAGCAAAGCAGCATGCTCTTCCTGTAGAAGGCAAGAGCTAGATTTACCAGAGGAAGCCCATCAGCTGTAAACACACCCTCAGTAGTTCCATCTTACCAGTTCCAGACTCTCTGGGGGTCCATGAACCCACCACACACATCACTCACTATCTATGTCAAGTGAAGGCAGTTCCAAATAAACTGGTCTTCACCTTCCAGCTCATATCTCTACTGCACAATTAAATGAATGTGGACTAGGAAATTAAATTCTATATAAAGATAAGCAAAAATGAATCTTATAAATGAGTTTTAGGAGTGAGTTTTACTCTATTTTGGCTTTATCATTCTTAAGATTTCCACAAATGCTATGCATAATGCAGTGTTACCTCCAAGGGATCTTCCAGTAATTGTGAGTCCCTATTAGTCATGTTAATTATGTAACAATACCTAAATTGCTACTTCTTGCACTGATAGTTTATTCATGCCATTGTTATTGTTGTTTGGTGTCGTGAATCGGGACGGATTCATAGCAACCTTATGTACAAGAGAATGAAACACTACACAACACTGTGCCATGTCTGGCACTGTGTCAGTGTTTCTCTGCTATTCATAGGGTTTTTAATAACTGATTGTTTGTGGAATGGGCTTCTAGGTCCTTCTTCCCAGCCTGTAGCACCTGGTATTCCCAAGCAGTCTCCCATCCATGGACTAACTAGGCTGACCCTGCTTAGTTTCTGAGATCAGACAGTATGGGATGTCAGGGTGGTATGGCTGTAGACTACTCAAGCCATAATAAAAAATAATCATTACTTCGGTGGGATCATAAAGCTTTCTTTCACTATACTTGGAACATTTCAATTGGATGTAATAAATGGGTCTCAGGGGGACTAGAAGCCCATGGGGACAGGGCTCTGTGCCATTGCATGTGGCCTGATTAACCTGAACAGTACACAGAACTTATTACCTGAATTGAGTCTTTACCACGTCCATCTAAGCCAGGCTTTGATCTCCATGAAGAAGGGTAATTTTAGCACTGCTCCTATCTTTTGCCATGTGGAGGATCAGGTGTTATCATTGCACTTCTGGCCTCTTTCCACACCCCTACTCACTCTTCTCCTGACAATACATGTAAGGTATATCCTCTAATGTCAAATTTATTGGTAATAAAGATGACACTTTGATCTCCATTTAGTTTATTCCTTTGCCTTATTTCTCAACTGTGTTTGAATATGAGCAGATAAACAAAAGGGCTTTTCCTTAGAACAGCCCAACATTTGATCCATTGGTTGGGAACACAGAAAAATAACAAATGGCTGGAGTTGAGGGAATAAAATAAGCATGTTAAAAGATTTTGAAAGGTTTGGGGCACTGGAATTTTTTTGTGGATGGGAGAGCTGTTTGGATCTTAGCGGGTTGTGGAGGCTTTTATTGGCTCATGAGGCAGGTTTTTATAATTTTTCACTTGGCTTTATTTTTTTTTTAATTCTACAACTTGGAAAAAGGGTTTTAAGCTTTAGGTCATACGATATTTCAACCCTGATGGATGACTACAACTGAGCTTATCCTATGGTCATCTTATATATACTGCCGGGTTTTTTTCCTTTTATTTTTCTTTAAAGCAAATTTTTGTTTGCTTGTTTTATAGACTGTGACAGTGTAAAGCAAAGTTATGTGGCCCACAGCAAGGACAGGAGTCTCAAGAAAAGCATGGGCACAATTTGACTTTAACAACGTGGTGACTGAGGACCTCTGCAAATCCTGAGCTCAGCCAAGGCACATCCATGAGTGTGACCTCAGCAAGCACAGGCTGTGTGAGGCCTGCACTGTCCCTGGGCTTTAGAAGGCATAGGCAACTTCACAGCGAAGCCTTTAGACAGTTCACGCACTGGTCTTAGCACACATGTGCAGGTGATTCACAGGCCTCACCAGATGCTTGTGGGTCTGAGGGCCACACATTTAGAAAATGATCAGACTGGGATCAGAGCAGGCTGATTTTGCTCCAAAATCCAAGCTCTTAACCACTTGTCTTAGTCTTTAATTGCTGCTGTTACAAGTTACCACAAACCCATAACAACATAAATTTATTCCCTTACAGTTGCTGAGACCAGAAGTCCAAAAGGAGACCTCTTGGGCTAGTAGCAAGGAGTCGGCAGGGCTGAATTCCTTCTGATGCCACTTGGGGAAAATCTGTTTGCTTTCCTTTCCCACCTTCTAGCAGCCATCTATATTCTTTGGCATATGGTCCCTTTGTCCATTCTCAAGCAGAATAACACCCACAAACCTCTCTCTCACTCCAACCTGCTTGCCTTGTTCTCATAAAATCTTTTGTGACTATATAGAGCCCATTGGATAATCCAGAATAATATCTCCATCTCAAAACACTTAGTGACACTTGCAACGTCTTTTTTGCCGTATAAAGTAACACATCACAGGTTTTAGTATATTAGGACTTGGACATCTTGGCAGGGGAGATTATTCTGTCTGCTACACCGGAACATACCCAATCTCTCTTACAGGTGAACATGACATTTCCCACCACAATCTTGGACAACACACGAAGCCCCACATTCTCGAAATGTGTTTTGTTTTTTTTTCCCTCAGAGATTATTGCTTTAGAGGTTGAGATTTGGTTTCCTTTTTAAATGTGGTGGGTATAGCCCACTAGTAGAAATATTAACTTTAAAACCTTTTGAGCAGTAAAATTCATAAGAAACCCAGCCTAGGACAGTATATTTTCTGCCTCAGGAAAAGCAAGCTCTACTACAAGCTCCGGAAGAGCCAAGACTGATGGAAAACCCAGCCCAGCCCTTCAGCAAAGTCAGAAAAACAGTAGTTCCTATGGACCTTTATTTCACAAGAGCAACAGAATTTAATTTCAAATTCCTTTGGGTTTTGTCATCTTTAGTCTTAAACTTCCAAAAGGTTTAGTACTGAGATTTTAATTTTTCTGTAGAGAATTTCACAATGGTAAGAATTATATTCAAATCTAGGGCATCCCCACATTGTTGGCATTTTATTCATAAAGTTTCTCTGTTTAACTTTATCCCAGAACCTCTAGTAGGTTCTGCTGAAGAGTTGTGGCAGGACAAATCTTTAGAAAGAAAACAGAAGAGAGAGAACATTCTGGGCCTTGGAGTTCGTGTAATTAATGTATTGTTTTGAACCATCTGAAGGCTGCAGGGCAAAAATCTCCTCCCTGAAGGAGACTTGCTTGAACCAGCCTGCGTGGATAAGCTGGGTTAAGTCCAGCAGGCCAGTGTCTGTGGCTGTGGACCAAGCAAGCAGCAACATGCTATTGTTGAGCAGGTTTGATGCTCAGGGTTTCTTCTCTTTACCATCCTCTGCAATGGGGCTCTTAGAATTATTGCTGCCAAAAAATAAACTATATCTTCTAAATAAACTATATACCCTGTTTATAGTTGAAAAGTGAACTCCACCTGATATATTCTTTGCCCTTGCAGCTGGACTCAAATTTGGATGGAAAATAGGGATGTTGGTTGTTTGACTTTCATGAAAATCCTAATAGTCTTTTCCCCCTAGATTTGTTATCTTAGTCCTCCAACTGACCTTTTTCCCATCAATCCTTGATGTCACCTACCTGCCAGGCAGGCACTTGAGTTTATACTCTCCTGATTAGAGCAGAAAATTTTAACAATTTTTGTAACATAAACCACTTTGGCAATCTGGAAAACCTCTGGGCCTCTCTCTGAGAATGTCTTTAAAAACACAACATATAATCCACAAGGATTGCAAAAATAAACCAATTGTGTTGAAATTCGGTTCTTATAAAATCTGAAAACAAATTTTAGATGTAATAGCTCATAAAAATCTTCATTAACATATTAAGTGTTTTCAGGTACCATTGAATTGTATTAAATGACAAGATATAAAATTTGACCTATAAGTACCATAATTTAAATATACTGATGAGCAAAACCACCACCTTAAGACCTCTCCAGTGTCTGTAATAGAATTTGGAAATTCCTGTGATGGGTACTGGTGAAAAAAGTCATAGGTAATAACTCAGATGTGATGTGTTTCCCACATTTGTAAATGAAGAAAATGCCAAATTTCAGTTAAAAGTTAATGAAAATAATACATAATTTTTTTCCTTTCAAAACTCATGAATTCCCCCATGGAAACCCAAGTCATAAATCCCAAGCTTAGAGGGGCTGCCTACTGTTTATCTGCCGTAGAAGAATCCGTGCTTCAACTTTCCCTTCTACCAACAACCTATGAGATCTCATTTCTAATCCTTTGTCCTTGCTGGTCTCATCTTGCATCATTCCTGAGGGCTGAGCCACTTTTATCCACAGCAATTCAGATTGTTAACAGTAGAACCTAAAATATTTAGGTTTGCACACATGCAATCTCTTCATCTTAAGTGATCCCTCCAAGACTTGAGACTTACTCACTATGCAATAAATTGTACAGTTTGTTAATATTTCTCAGTCTGTACATGCATGGAAAAACCATAGCATTTCTTCCAAATGAATAGATGTAAAGACCCAATAAGTTCTCATAGAAATATAACTTCAGTGAAGGCAAAATTTCATCTATCTTATTTATTTTAGATTCCAGTTTGGGCCATAGAGAAGAACTTCAGCAAACATTTGTGGTATGAGTAACTATTTGATCCCCAGCACCACAAAAATGGGAGAAAGATGTGGCAATCCACTCCTAAAGCAATCTCGAAACAATCAGCCATTGAAAACCCTATGAGGGTTGCTATGAATTGGACTTGACTCCACAACACTTAACAACAACATTCAAATGCTAAGCTTATTTCTTAGTAAAGCCAACACATTTAGAGTATAAAAGTTACTTGAGAAACAAGAGTGCATTCTTGATGAATTTGGCTTTAATCCTCACAATGTCTATTTCCTTACTATAAAATATAGAGGTTTCTCCTTGCAAATGTTGCCCAAGTAAACAGAAGTTGCCTCATTTTTTTTCTTTTCTTTTTTCTTACTTTTTTTTTCTTTCTTTCTTTCTTTTTTTTTTTTTTGGTTCACTTTCAGAAGACATAATGAAAGTGTTCTTATTATCTTTAATGAAGACATAGGTGCTATATTTGGGATCTGTTCCATATAGAGTCTTCATATCAACTACCTGTTATAATGTCCCATAGGCTTTAATAAGCACATTTTCTCAATGACTCATGTTAATCTTTATTCCTTTCACTTTATTCAATAGTTCAGAGCTTCATTATTTTTTCCTGAAATAGATAGATTATTTTTTAAACATAAGAAAACATTACATTTGACTTCTGGTTTAAGATGGCAGATTAAAGGCAGCCTCCATGTGATGAGGTAAAACAAAGGAGTTAGAAAAGGAAGGAAGAGACTCTTTTCCAAAGGAAATATGTCTGGAGAAGCACAGAAACCACAGAGGAGATTGTGAGATGGTCCCAGGTTGAATAACAGAACTGAATAGGGAGGGGGACTGAACAGGACACAGCTCCAGCCAAGGCTTCCCAGGGGCAAGGTGAAATAGAGCCCTCATCCAAAGAAGTAAGGCAGACTGGTTGGCAGACTGGCAGTCCCACAGGATAAGCCCACTGTCTGTCCTTAAGCCCTTGAACTCTTCCAGGGGCTTATTGAGACAGTAGCCCTTCCTCACTAGGGGGTTCAACACTGGAGAAGTGTCTGTCTTTCCTATGGTCCATCTCGCAGAAAGCCATGACCTGGTGCCATCTTGAGAGAGAATCTATTGTGTGAGACCCAGATGGCCTGAAAACAAAGAATTATCACTGGTGCAGAGATTGCATGTGACCTTCCACAGCCCCAACATGCTACACACTTGCAAGAGGCAGTTGCAATGAAAGAGAGATGGGATGCTGACAAGCTAAGCGGTTCAGGCAACAAGAGGCTTAGGAAAGTTGCTCAGAAGCAAGCCCCACCCACTGAGGAGAGGAGATGATTCCATCTTCTGAGGGGAACTATGGAGACTGTCAATCCTGATTGACAGTCAGACAAAAAGATCCATCCTCAACTGACCACCAACTCCACCTAATAAACGCCAACATTAGAAGCCACAGAAAGAAGCCCCTCCAGTACCTTTTCTACTTTTTTTCCCTCCTACTATGCTCGGGATTGAACCAAGGGCTTTACCTGGGGTAAGTGCTGTGACACAGTGTAGTACCCACAGCCTTTTTCTTATTTTTGCTTTGAGATTGGATCACATTGAATTGTCCAGGCTACTTTTGGCCAGGGCCTCAAGATCCTCCTGCCTCAGCTCCCAGAGACACACAGCTGAGGAGGAGCAAGTCAGTGTTTGCCTCTTTTTTTCCCCTATCTTCCCTCTTTTTATTGTAAATTTTGATTTCCTCGTTTTTCTTTTTCCAATCTAACTTTTATCTTTTCTCTTTTTCAGTTTTTTAAAATCTTTTTCTGTGTATCTTTTTCTACTTACTATACTTTACATCTTTTAGGCTTACTACTTCTTGTTGTTCTGTTTATGTTTACCTAATTCTGTTTATATCTTTTTTCATTATGCAATCATTTTTAAAAATCTCTAGCTCCATTCCCTCCCTTTTCCTAATATTATTTTCCTTCCTAGATCATCTTTTTCCTTTCTTATATGTCACCCTTGAGGCAACCTTCTGTTTCCCCTTCCTCAGGACCCCCTTCTTACTTCAGGCAAATACTATTAGTACCTTCATCCTAAATATTTTGTAACATAGCTGACTGATGTTATGGTATTTTCTTCAGCATCATATAGTTGTGAAAGCTGGACATTGAACAAAGGAAATAAGAGAAGAATTGATGCTTTTGAATTATGGTGCTAGAGACAATTACTGAATATACTATGGACTGCCAAAAGAACCAACAGATCTGTCCTAGAAGAAGTGCAACCAGAGTGCTCCTTGGAAGCAAGGATGGCTAGACTGTGTCTTACATATTTTGGACATGTAGTAAGGAAGGAACAATCCCTGCAGAAGGACATCATGTTTGGGAGAGTGGCAGGTCAATGAAAAAAGGAAAACCCTCCACTAGATGGATTGACACAGTGTCTGCAACAATGGGCTTAAACTTAAATAAGATCATGTGTCTGGCATAGAATCAGGAAGTGTTCCAATCTCTGTATATAGGGTCACTATGAGTCAGACTTGACAGCACCTAACAACAATAACAATATTATTATTACCATTTTTTGTTCTATGGGCATTGGTAGTGTAGAAGTTGGCTTTAAGTGATTTTAATTGTATTTCCATATCTGGTATGATCAGACATTGTACTTGTTATAATGGTTTGTCTTCCTCTCTGGGAGTGGCACTGGAGATTGTGATATCAAGAGAAAGCTGCTCACTATAAAGACCCCCAAAATAAGTGGGGAGTGATAGCCTCCCCTGTAGATGCACAAATCACAAATCAGAAGCAAAAGAAACATGAAAAATCAAGGCAACACATCCCCAAAAGACCATGATTCTTTAAGCATTGAATCCAACAATGCTGAAACAGTTGAAATGTCAAATAATTTAAAGGTTTACTTGTAAAAATGATCAATGATTTCAAAGAGGACACAAACGAATAAAGCAAGGAGATCAATACAGAACCTAGGTAAGAAAGTCACCAATGTAGAAAGACAAAGTCAGCAAAATAGATGAGAAATTCAGCAAGGAAATTGAGATTTTGAAAAAACAAATGTTGGAAATGAAGACCTCAACATACCAAATAAAAAACAAAGTAGAAAGCATTACCAATAGGCTAGATGAAACATAAGATAGAATATTAGAGATAGAAGATGAGGCTGAGGAAATACTACATTCAGATATCAACACAGAAAAAAAATTAAAGAACATGACAACAACTTTCAAGAACTTTGGGACCTGATCAAGAGACCAAACCTAAGAATCTGTGAGGTAGAGGAAGGCACTGAGATAAAAATTAAAGGCACAGAAAACTTATTCAGGGAAATTAAAGCAGATAGTTTCCCAAATTTGGGGAAAGATATGGACATACAACCACAAGAGGCATTTAGAACACCAAGTAGACATGATGAGAAAAGAACCTCCCCATAATCCATAATAATTAAAATGCCAAGATTATATAATAATGAAACAATTTTAAAAGCTGGAAGAGAGAAACAACAACTCACTTCCAAAGAAAAACTCATCAGAATTACAGCGTATGTTTCAGCATAAACCTTAAAATCTAGGAAAATAAGGAAAGCCCTGAAAGTAAATAATTGCCAACCAAAATTATTATATCCATCAAAATTACCATTTAAAATTGATGGAAAAGCAAAGGCATTCCAGGACAAACACACACTAAAGCAATACATGACCAACAAGCCAGCATGGCAGAAGATATTTAAGGAATCCTACATACA
This sequence comes from Pedetes capensis, assembly GCA_007922755.1. Taxonomy (NCBI): domain Eukaryota; kingdom Metazoa; phylum Chordata; class Mammalia; order Rodentia; family Pedetidae; genus Pedetes; species Pedetes capensis. Next base: position 34,425 of record VMDO01015875.1, read on the forward strand.
CAGGAGGAAGACAGTCTCTACCACAAGAGCACAGGAAAGAATAAACTTCACAGGATGAACAGACAAACTAAAAAGAGCTAGGAAAGAATCTGTCATGTCTAACTAAAAATCTAGCAAACCCTGAACATAAATGGAAGAAAGGAAAGAACAAACAGTATACAACCAACAAGGAAAACATCTAACACAATTACAAGAACCAGCAAAACTCTCTCAATAATAATCCTGAATATTAATGGTCTTAACTCTCTAATTAAAAGGCATAGTTTAGTAGACTAGATTAAAAAACAAGATTCAACAACTTGTTGTCTGCAAGAAACATATCTCACTTACAAAGATATCCACATACTGAAAGTAAGAGGATGGAAATTGATATACTAAGCAAGGGGAAGCAAAAAAAAAAAAAAAAAAAAGATAAGTAGTCATCCTTACCTCACGTAAAGTTGACTTCAAGTTAAAACTAGCCCAAAGAGACAAAGAATGTCACTACATGTTAATAAAGGGAACAATTAACCAAGAAGGTATAACAATTGTAAATATGTGTGCACTAAACATTGGTGCCCCAACTTCATTAAAAAAGAAAAACGCTACTGGACTTAAAGGGACAGACAAGTCTAGATACAATAATAGTGGGTGTTTTTGATACACAGTTCTCATCAATAGATAAAACATCCAAAAAAAATCAACAAGAAACTTCAGAGTTAAACACCACAATAGATCAAATGGACTTAATAAACATACACAGAATATTTCACCAAAAAGCTACAGAATCCACATTCTTTTCAGTAGCCAATGGAACTTTTTCTAAAACAGATCACATCTTAGGCTATAAGTCAAGCCTTAATAAATACAGAAAAATAAAATAATTTTATGTATCTCATCAGACCATAATTAGATCAAGCTAGAAATGAAAAGTAAGAGAAATTACAGAAACCATACAAGTACATGGAGAATGAACAATATATTCTTAAATGATCATTTGGTACTTGAAAAAAATCAGAGAGGATATTTAAAAAATTCTTGGGATCAAATTAAAATTAAAACACAACCTATCAGAACCTATGAGATATGGTCAAGGGAATTTGAACATGGAAGGTTTTGCTATGAATGCCTACATCATAAAATTAGAACAGTCTCGAATAAGTTAGTGATGTACCTCAAGCTCTTAGAAAAAGAAGAACAAGCAAAATCCAAAACCAAAAGAAGAAAAGAAATAATAAAGACCAGAGCAGAATCCAATGAAATGGGTACTAAAACAACATTAAAAATAATTGATGAAACCAAGAATTGGTTCTTTGAAAAAATAAACAAGATCAGCAAATCCTTAGCCAAACTAACCAAAGGAAGGAGAGAGAAAAGTCAAATTAAGGAAATTAGAGATGAAAAAGGGAACTTCACTATAGATACCCATTAAATCCAGAGAATCATTAGTGAATACTTTGAAAAATTATATTCCAAAAAACTGTAAAACTTAGATGTTGTTGTTGTTGTTAGGTGCCGTCGAGTCGGTATCTGACTCATAGTGACCCTCATAGGGTTTTCAATGGCTGACTGTTTCGGGATTGCCTTGGGAGTGGATTGCCAGGCCCTTCTCCCATTTTTGCGGTGCTGGGAATTGAACTCAGGGCCTCAGAGACTGCAGCACAGTGCTCTACCAACTGAGCTAAATCCCAGCCTGTAAAACTTAGATAGGATAGATAAATTCCCAGACACATATGACTTCTAAAATTAAGTCAAGAGGATTAAAAAAAAAAAAACTTAAAGAGACCTATAATAGCAGTGAGATCAAAGCAGTAATGAAGTCTCCCAACAAAGAAAAGCCCAGAACTGGATGGATTCACTACTGAATTCTAGAAGACCATTAAAGAAGAATTAGCACCAATGCTTCTCAAGCTATTCCATAAAATAAAAATGGAAGGGACACTACCATACTCATTCACTGATGCCAGTATTACCTTGATACCAAAACCAGATAGATATATCAAAAAAAAAGAGGAAAACTACAGATCAGTTTCCCTGATGACCTAGATGCAAATGTCGTTAATAAAATACTTGCAAGTCAACTACAACAACACATTAAAAATGCAAATCTGGTTCAACATATGCAAGACAATAAATGTAATACAGCATATAAATAGACTCATAAATAGAAATCACATGTCTTATCAATAGATGCAGAAAAGAACAATGCAGGGGGCATCGCAATCCTTGATTTCAAATTATACTACAATGGTATGCTAAAAAAAAATACCTGCATGGTACTGGTGCAAAAACAGACATGTAAATGAATGGAATAGAATAGAGGATCAACAAATAAATCTATAATGCTACAACCGCCTGATATTTGACAAAAGAGCCAAATATATAAGTTGAAGAAAATATACCTTCATCAACAAATGGTGCTGGGAGAACTGGGTATCCTCATGTAAAAGACTGAATCTAGATCCCTCTCTCTCTCACCTTGTACAAATATCAGTTCAAAATGGATCAAAGACCTTAATGTAAAACCTGAGACTCTGAAACTACTAGAGTAAAACATACAGAAAACATTTTGAAACATAGGAATAGGCAAGGACTTCCTGAATAGGACCCCAATGGCACAGGGAACAATCTCAAGAATTGACAAATGGGCTTGAATTAAATTAAAAAGTTTTTGCATAACAAGGGGCACAATTATCAGAGTGAAGAGACAACCTACAGAAAGGGAGAAAATCTTTGCCAGCTATACATCAGATGAAGAATTGATATCTAGAATATATAAAGAGCTCAAAAAAACAAACACCAGAAAAGTAATGTGTCCAATCAAAATGGGCAAAAGAACTGAACAGAGTGTTCTCAAAAGAAGAAATACAAATGGTCAACAATCATATGAAAAAATATTCAACATCCTTAGCCATCAGAAAAATGCAAATCTAAATAGCATCAACAAAACAAGCAACAACAAATGCTGAGAAGGATACAAGGAGAAACTAACCCTACTACACAGCTGGTGGGAATGCAGTTTGGTTCAGCCACTATGGAAATAGTATGAAAGTTGCTCATAAAACTAAAAACTGATCTGGCTATACCACTCCTGTGTATATATCTGAAGGAATACAGGTCAATACACCACAGAGATACCTGCTCATCCTTGTTTATTGTGACGTTTATTCATGAAAGTGAAGATATGGAATCAACCTAGGTGTCCGTCAACAGACGAGTGGATACAGAAATTGTGGTATGTACACACTATGGCGTTTTATTCAGCCATAAAGAAGGACAAAATTATAGGATTTGCTGGAATATGAACATAACTAAAGAGCATCATTTTAAATAAAATAAGCCAGCCCCAAAATGACAAATATCACGTTTTCTCTCATGTGTGGATGTTAGACTTCAACGTATATTATTATTAAAACATATAGGTCATGAAACTACAAGGGACCTATGTAGGGAAAGATAATGGACTAATGAAGAGGATGAGAGGCCAAGAAGAAATAGTAAGGGGAGTAAAGAAAGGAAATATCTATGTTGCCCTTATGGCAAAATTGAGATACACCTGTATAGATAGATATACCCACAAAAGACATGTAAGTGGAAGGGGAACTCTTGGTGGGGAGGGAAGGAATGGAGGAGGGGGTCATGAGAGGGTAAGGGGGGAGTGAACATGAGCAATGGACAATGAAATTCATGTATGGAAATGTCATAGAGACCCATTAATTTATACATTAAAAATTACCAATAAAATAAGATTACTGGGAAAAAAAGAAAACATTAAATTTTACCTTAAGTGCTTTGAATATGTATCGGTAGAGCAGTTGTTTTCCAGTGGTGGTTGTTTTGGGTAAGGATTGGTGTGGCTGTGTTTGTTTTTGAGGAGTATAAAGCAATATAGTAATAAATCATATTTGTTTATTAAAAACTCTGCCTATTGAGATCCATCAACAGGCTGTAAAATTATTTTAGTGAATAACAAACACTTTCAAAAGTGAAATAAAATATAAAAAAGCAGAATGTACTGTGTATAGTAAGAGTAGGTTTATTTGGCAGAACTCTGTGTGTGTGTGTTTTACTGAGTTGCAATATAAAATATTTCTTAATATATGAGTCATAGTCAAAACACCTTAAAATATTAATTATAACCAATTTACTGAGTTTATAAATTGAGAAAAAACTATGGCTTTATATAGAACACAGAATATGGGCAACTTAGGCACTACTATTTTCTTCTGGCTCTGATGCCAGTCCTGTGCTCTACCATATAGAGAGGGCTTTATTTTGTTGTTGTTGCTCAAAAATTTTAAAAATGATCTTACAGTTATTGTTGTTGTTAGGTGCCATCAAGTAGTGTCTGATTCATAGTGACCCTCATAGAGTTTTCAGTGGCTGATTGTTTCGGGATTGCCTGGGGAGTGGATTGCCATGTCCTTCTCCCATTTTTTGCAGTGCTGGGAATCAACTCAGGACCTCAGAGACTGCAGAGCAGTGCTCTACCAACTGAGCTAAATCCCAGCCCCAATGAACACAGTATGGAGACTTAATTCTTTGGTTAAGTCAAGCAAGGGTCCTTACCCCAAGACCTGTTGCATTAGTGTGTGTGTTTGGTGGCATAATATTCTTAAGCAAATTAGACTTCGATGTGAGCATCCTAGCCCTATATGGAATATATCTAGAAAATGAATTTGCAACTTGTGTGTCACAGGGATGTCATAGCAATTTGATGATATACCATGAAAGCAATCAGTACAGTGATTGGCCCACAGGAAATGACACATAAATCCCCCAAATTGAATTTGTATGTCTTTAAGTTGGGCTTTCATGGGTATTTAATAGGGCAGCCAATAGCAAAGGAATATAAACTTATTGTGAATATTACAATTTCCTTTATTCATCAAATGTAACCACATAAGCAGAAATATGTTACTGTGAAAAAAATGCTATTCTGTTTATACTACATTTAATGATGATCTACTCCCAACTGTAGTTTATATTTATGTTTTATTTAATTATATTACAGAGGAATATGATTTTTGATTATTTGAGAAAAACGTATTTGAAATATAGAATATTAGGCTTGAGTTTAGGTATGAGGAAGTATTTCCTGAGCTGGGTGCCATGGTGCATGGCTGTAATCCCGGCAAATGGTGAGGTGGAGACAGGAGGGTCACAAATTCAAGACCAGAGGCAGTCAGTCTTTGTAATTTAGTGAAACCCTGGATCAAAAAGCAAAAAAAAAAAAAAAAAAAGATTTTCCTGACATAATGGTTGATAATCAACATACCACAGAATTCTGTGGCATTTCTTCTCTGAATATTTTTCTAAGAATTACTATTGAAAGTTGACTCAATCTGCATTTATTAAAGACTGGAAAACAAGCTACAGTCATGTGGCACATAACAATATGTCAGTAAATGATGGACAACATATTTGATGGTGCATACCACACAACCTAGAGGAGCATGGCAGGCTGTACCATCTAGGTTTGTGTGATTACCCTGTGATGTTCACACAATAACGAAGTTGCCTAATGATGCATTTCTCAGAATGCATCTTAGTCATTAAATGGTGCACGACCATACATACGTAGCATATTGTTTCTTCAAGTCCATATTCCATAATTCACTTAAAATAATTCTCAATATTTTCAATACTTTCTCAAGTAAGTATTAATTTTCAATGTACTTTCTAAAGGAACATACTTAATAATTTGTTGTTGTTGTTGTTAGGTGCTGTCAAGTTGTGTCTGACTCATAGCAACCCTATGTATAACAGAATGAAACACTACTGAACACTACCATACACATGATATTTTTTTATGTCTGAGGCCATTGTTATAGCCACTGTGTTTCTTCTCATTTTGAGTCATGCTAAATCAACAAATGGAGGATCCAGGTGCTTTACTCCATTCCCGTTATTAAGGTTGACTCTGCTTTGAGGGCCTGCAGCTGTACCACTGTGGCATTCTATCCCCTCAGATTCGAAAGCTAAGCTAGGTCAGACCCAGTTAGTACTTGGATGGGAGACTGCCTTGGAACACCAGGCTTAGGAGATGGCTTGGGAAATCTGTAGGCTTGGGAGAAGGACCTGGCAGTTCACTCCCAAAAAATAATCAGCCATTGAAAACCCTGTTAATACCAGAGAAGCACTGACAATACGTCTGTTTTATATAGGGGTTACTATGTATACAGGAAGAGGACCTGGCAATCCACTCCCAAGGCAATCTTGAAACAATCAGCCGTTGAAAACCCCATGAGGGTCACTATGAGTCGGACATGACTTGACGGCACCTAACAACAGCAACAACAACAACATGAGTCAGACACCAGCTCAATGGCACCTAAGAACAACAACAACTACTTTGAGGAGACAAGTCTTCCCCAGTTATCTTTTGAATGCCTCCTAGTCTAGGGGACTTATTTTCCAGCATTATATTTGACAGTGGTTCTCTGCTATTCATAGAGTTTTCAATGGCTAATTGTTTCAGGAATGGGCTTCCTGATCCTTCTCCCTAGTCTGTCTTAGTCTGAAAGCTTAGCTGGAATCTGTGCACCATGGATGGCCCTGCTGGTACCTGAAATACAGGTAGCATAGCTTTCAGCATTGAAGCATCATGCAAGCCCTCACAGCATAAGCTGGCAGGCATGTGGGGGACTTATAAATTAATTGCATGAAATTAGAAAATTAAGAATTTCTACATTAGATTCATCAATATCCTTACCCAGCCATCTTCATAATTATTTTAATATGAAGTAGAAGTTGATTATCCAAGAAAATGATTTTCCCTATTATTTGAAGATTGCTACATCTGCTAATTTAAAACTTCATATAATAGCCTGTTTTCATATTTAGTAACTGCTATTGTGAATAACATATTTCATAACTAATCTAATTCCCCATTTTACAATCCTAATACAGATTATTTTATTAAGAAACATTAAAATAAAATGCCTATTTGGTTGCTCTGAAGACAAATGAAAGTGCTTTTTAACTCTGAACATGTTGAAAGGCCACATGTGGATATAGGATAATCTATGAAGAAAGAAAGAACTGGAGCAGTCCCACAATCCAACAGCTCTGTGCTGGGACATGGTATCCTGGGGAAACTAGAAGTCAAGGTAAGAATTTGAATCTTACGTTTAGCTTTAGCTTCCAAGGTATAAATGTCACCTATAAACTCTGGAAGCCAGGTGCTAGTCACATGGTGTGTATGTTCTATAGTTATCAGAATCTAAGGAAGACCTTTCTGAATCACCTGTGTTCAGATCATATTCTATTTTGTGTTATCTGCCAATTTAGAACAAAGAGGAAGAACCAGCACCCCAAGACTGTTTTCACAGGAGCTGAGAGTCTCATCCCCTTGTTGAACTCAGAAATGATCTCTTGCACCATTCTTTGACAAGAAACAGATTGTGGAAACAAGACAGTATTTTCCCAGAGATACACAAGGTTAATAGATATTCCATGATGGAAAGCTGCCAGTTTAGATTCTGCCAGCTCTCATCCAAAGGAACTTACAGAAAGATTGCCTGGCTTTTATTCACTTTACCCCAAGGCATCAAATTACCCAATAGAGGCAATAAATATACCTCTTCCTTATTTTCCTGGCTGCCTAATCTCTTTAATGGGGATCTATGAACTGGAGGCCAGCTTGTGTCATAGCCTCAGATCCCACGAAGCTGAGCCCTATTGGTCAGATGCTAAGATTTAGGCAGGAGCACCAAGTTTTAACATGCTCAACTCAGGGGGAAATGGAAGAAATTGAAAAGCCCTCTTCTTCATATTATTTGAAAATAGAATAGCAATAATCATAGCCAACAAACATTAAGACTCCATCAAAACATAGTGATAATGCACTTAAGTCCATTATCTCTGAAGAAGAAGCATCCAACAAGTTGTAACTGATTTATTGCATCAGAATGAACTATGTACTCAAGCAATACTTCAGTCAGAGGGCTAATGGGAGACCTTCAGGGTGATTTTGTCTAATGGTTGAGAAAAACAAAGAAAGAGAAGACTTTTTATAAAGGATCAGGTCTAATTGTCCAAATAAATCAGGCCTCTGATAAGAAAACTAAAATTCCAAGTGCCTTCAAATCATAACTATGAATGTAAACAATAAAGAGAATCATCACAATTTTGCCAAGTCTGCTAAAACAGTCATTCCTACAACCCCAAGCTGCATAAATTGTGTTGCTTCAAATTAAAATTGACCTATAAGTACAAGGATGATGTACAAAATATCTAATCAGTTTTCTTTCTATGGTCATTTGAGTAGCCCAGTGTAGGTGCCCATTAAATATTTGATGAATGAATGAACTTTGCCCTGCTGGTGAGATCTGGCACAGATCAGCATGTGATTGTGTGTGTCGAACAGTATGGATAAACTTTAAGCAAGCTTGTTTTTTCCCAACTCTTTGCAAGGCATAAATAATTAATATGCAAGTATTAACAGGCAATCAATGCTTAACTTCCAGGAGATTTTGCTTTGCTTTGCTTTTGTTTTGTTTTTATATCCTTCTTATGATTTAACGAGGAGACAGTACGATTTGTATGTATTGCAGTTACTTAGGTCAGAGGACTGAGTACAAGAACCTTTTCATTTCTACACACTGTGCCTAATACACTAGGGCTTGACCATACTTGTTTTTGAAAGATCACACAACTCTAAATAATTGGGTGTGGAAAAGAAGTTCGTGCCATGGTCCATGTTACAGTGAGTCCAATGAGTCTTAATGTCACAGACAATGTTATTACCTATTATTTCATTAGTCTGCAGTGATTAATTTTATATGTCAGCTTGACTGGATTACAGGGTGTTCAGATATTTGGCTAAATTTTCTTTCTGGGTGAGTCTGTAGGGGTATTTCTAGATGAGATTAGCATTTGAGTTGATAGATTGAGTAAAACCAATTGCACTCCCCAGTGTGGGTGGGCCTAATCTAATATATTGAGGGTTTGAATGGAACAAAAAAGTAGAAATAGGGAAAACTTGCTATCTGTGCTTGATTGCTTGAGCTGGGAATTTGTCTTCTTCTACTCTTAGACTGGGGCTTATATATACACATACATGTTTGAACTGGTCATTAAGAGATGAACATGAATTTCTCTTGAATATGGAAAACCTCTATTTAGGTCTTCAAGTGATAAATGGACCCATCCATTCCTTGCTCTAGTAGTTGAGTAAGAGCTAGTCAGATGACTGGTTGTGAATGGCAATTCACCAACAGATCTGTCCTAGAAGAAGTACAACCAGAGTGCTCCTTGGAAGCAAGGATGACTAGATTGCATCTGACGTATTTTGACATGTTGTCAGGAGGAACCAATCTGGAGAGATGGCAAGTCAACAAAAAAAAGGAAGACCTTCAACTAGATGGATTGATGCAGTGATTGAAACAATGGGTTTAAACATAACAAAGATCATGTGCCTGGTAAAGAATCAGGGAGTGTTTCTTCTGCTGTACATAGAGTTTCTATGAGTTGGACCCAACTCAAGGACACCTAAAGACAACAACAGCCCATAATACTGGACTGAAATTTAACTCAGTTGGTAGAGTGCTGCTCTATGCACTGGGTTAGATCCCCAGCACCACAAAAATGTGAGAAGGACCCTACAGCCCACTCCCAAAGCAATCAGCCATTGACAACTCTATGGATAGCAGAGAAGCATTGTCAGATATAGTGCCTCTTTCATTCTGCTGTACATAGGGCCACTATAAGTTGTACCTGACTCGACGGCACCTGACAGAGAGCCCGAAGTGTGTAGGTACTGTGGAAATATATGACCTTTTTTTCTCAAATAAATGTTCTGAATTTCTAAATGTTTCTTCAGGAAGAACAAAGAGAGGTCTCTTGTGAAATTCATGTGTTAAATATGGCAATGGTTCCAACTCATACAAAGTAATGTTTTCCTAGGGATACTCAGCAATATTTAGCTGTAAATCAGTTGGCATCATGTCAGAAAAACACCTGTGTTCTCAATAATCTCGTATGAGGTCATAATCACATAGGCAGGGAGCTAACAAAGCAGGTGACATTGGTAGAAAGGGAAAATTAGAAAAGCTCTAGTTTATATCGCAGGACCTATAAAAGACCCTAATTTGTCTACATTTGAATTGAAACTGCAAGTGCAAAATAAATCCCCTATATTAGTCTGGGAGCCAAAAGAAACTGGAATATATCACTTAAGGGGACAAAGAACATTACTCAGGAAAAAAAGGATATTATTTAATGAGGTAATAAGAACTACTTTTCAGGCAGATGCCAAGGCACTATATAAGACTCCAGAGTTCTCTTGTACACCTGGCAAGGACAGTTGTTTTGAGAAGGATATCTCATGTAACCACAGAGGTTTTTCATGGCTGGAAAGGGAAGGCCTGGTGAACTGTCTTGAAGTCATCCCCTATGATGGGTATAGGAATTCTAGAGCAGAGAAATTCTGATCTTGAAGATCAGAAGAGATGTCTGATTTCTGTAGGAGATGCTTCACAGATATTTTACATAATTTCTCATTTCTACTTTTTAGTATGTTATGTGTATTTCAATCTCTTCTCAGTAAGTCCAGGATCTGGTTAACCTTTGAGGTTACCACAGCACCTCCTAAAATGTTTTATATTGTAAGATATGCAGTATGAATTTGTATATTATGAAATTGACCTAATGTATATGTACTTTTAATATATTCAACTGAAATATAATTGTATTTTATCATATTTCAATAATATATTGCACTATATTATTACATATTATATTGTACTATTGTATACAATAACAAATTTATTACATTCAGTTAAAATATAAAAAATTGCATTTTAAGTGCCTGTATTAGGTACTTCTTTACCCAATAAGTTTAGTCAAATCCACATATAGAAATTTACATTTATCATTTGTTCATCCATTTATTAATTCACAGTGGGCACTTAGTAAGTATCTACTATATATAAGGATCTCTAAACCTTATGGGGCAATAAACAGATACTAATGTCAATATCAACATCTACATTGTTGTTATTAGGTGCCGTTGAGTTGGTGTCCGACTCATAGTGACCCTCATAGGGTTTTCAATGGCTGACTGTTTCGGGATTCCCTTGGGAGTGGATTGCCAGGCCCTTCTCCCATTTTTGTGGTGCTGGGAATTGAACTCGGGACCTCAGAGACTGCAGCACAGTGCTCTACCAACTGAGCTAAATACCAGCCCCATTTCACCATCACGCATATGGCAGGATAGAAGCCCGGAGACTCAGAGGGGACTTCGCCCACACACCCACGGGAGCCAGACCCAACACTGAGTGCAACCTTGACATCACACTGTCACCCTGCCCACGGGACACAAACTACAAGTTTCGGGTGAGTCAGTTTGAGGTGGCACACGGAATCGCTATGTTTAGCGGCATACGTCCCACAGCCTGAGATGCTGAGCTGTTGTAGGTCCCTCACACGAGAAAATAGGGATCAGATCCATGAGAGTAGATACTCGAGGGTACGGAGAGTAATCGCAGAGGGAACTGGGAAAGCAGTGCCAGTGGTACACATCCAGAGCTGAAACACAGATCCCTCCCTCCTGTTGTGGTGGGACAGTCGTGCAGACACAATCTCCACAGACATACGGGCACACATACGCCTGAATCCCACACCCACCAGAGGGGATCCTAAGTCATCCCACTGCACTGTGGAGAAAGGTAAGGTCTGCGGAGGTGCCTGAGCCCCACGTGGACAGAGTGCTCCTTTTTGGCAGTCTTGCAGGACAATTAAACACAATAAGAACAGTTTTGAGCGCAATAGCTGGGCATGGACAGACCTGCTACAGACTCTCTGGGGGGGGGTTGAATATCATCCCGCCCACAAGAGGATTTGGTCCTCCCAAGTGGTCTCCTAAGTGGGCGGAAAGCCCTGCAATAAAAAAATCCATGATAGCAGCCATATTCCCTCCATGCTATAGGCTTTGGGCCGGAAATCTCTGATTTGGGGAATTGGCGCCCGAACTACGTGGGACAGACAGAACCCCAGGGAGGACCCCACAGGTTCCACTGCTTCTCAAACAATACAATAGACACAGAATATTTTGTGGAACCATCTTTTTGGTCATTCGGTGTTCCACCCCCAGGACATTGTGGGGCAATCCACCATTTTCTACGTAACCGGCAAAATCTCTATAGACTAAGACAGACTACTCCTGCAGATTGTTTGAAAACACTGCCATCCTGAGTTCTGGAGGGAGCACTGCTTCCTGCAGTATCAACTTCACCCGGTGGAACTGGGTACCCACAGTGCAGATTCCATCTGCAAGAACATACAAGGTTTTCTTTATTCTTTTTCTTTTTCTTTTTGTATGGGGATTTGAATCCAAGGTCTTGCACCTGCTTGCTTTGTAGGTGCTGGACCGCCGCACTGCCCCCCCCCAGCCCATATTTTTTTACTTTTTGAGACAGGGGCTTGCTGGGTTGCACAAAATGCCTCTGATCTTGGGCTTGTGGTCCTCCTGCCTCCACCCCCGCCAAGCCGCTGGGATTGCAAGCATGCACCACCACACCTGACTAGAAGTGTTTTTATATGTTTGTATGAGCGTGTATGCATGGTTTTGTTTTTGTTTTTGTTTTGATTTTGTTTTTTGGTTTTTGGGTTTTGTTGTTGTTGTTTGTTTTTGTTGTTTTGTATGGGGGTTTGAAACCAGGGTCTTGCACCTATTTGCTTTGTAGGTGCTGGACCACCACGCTGTGCCCCCAGCCCATATTTTTTTACTCTTTGAGACAGAGTCTCACTTGGTTGCGCAGGCTGCCTGTGATCTTCGGCTTGTGATCCTCCTGCCTCCGATCCCCAAGCTGCTGGGATTGCAGGTGTATACCACCGCACCTGACTACAAGCGATTGTATATGTGGGTGGGAGTGGGTAGTGTGAGGATTTTTTCTTTTCTTTTTCTTTTTTTTATTTCTATTTTCTTCCTTTCTTGTTTTACTCTCTTCCCTCTTCCTATTCTCCTTCTCTTTTTCTTAAGCTGTATATGTGTCCTTGTATTAATTACTTTACCCGTAAGTCCTAACCTTAATTTTAATTTTGACAGTAATTTCTATTAGCCTCTGTCCTCTACCTCCTCTTTCCTGCTCTTCTGTCACCAGATTCCCCCCCTTTCTCACCCTACAGAGGAGAAACAAAATCTATCGCATCCCTAGCCCTAAGCCCTGTTGCAGTTGGGCTGGTAGACTAAAAAGAGAATCACACAAACCAAAAAGCTGAGAATATACCCAGCTTATAAGCTCAAATAAGCACCACTACATGTCTGTCTGTTTGCCGCACTGTAGGGGCTTACATGTTGCGATGAGGCTGAGAGCTCTGCCACTGTAACCTCGGACATGAGCAAGGTTACCCATGGTGGACAGGTTTTCAGCTGAGCTTCCAGACAAAGACAGACTAGGGAGTAAGATCTGGTGAGCCACTCCCGAAACAACTAGCCATTGAAAACCCTATGGATAGCAAGAGACACTGTCAGATATAGTGCTGGAAAATGAGGCCCCCAGGTTGGAAGGCACTCAAAAGACTACTGGGGGACAGTTGCCTCTACCAAGTGGAGTCTACGGTGATGACGGAAATGGAGTAAAGCCCCAGGGTGCTCAACTTGCTGATGTGGCACGACTCAAAATGAGGAGAAACAACTATAAACATCCATTAATAACTGGAACATGGAATGTACGTAGTATGAGTCTAGGCAAATTAGAAATTGTTAAAAGAGAAATGGAGCGCATAAACATTGACATTCTAGGCATCAGTGAGCTAAAATGGACTGGCATAGGCCATTTTGAATCAGACAATCTTATGGTCTACTATGTTGGGAATGATACACTAAAGAGAAATGGGGTTGCATTCATCATCAAAAAAGACATTTCAAGATCTGTCATGAAATACAATGCTGTCAGTGATAGAATAATATCCATGCGCCTACAAGGAAGGCCAGTTAATATGACTATTATTAAAATTTATGCACCCACCACTAAGGCCACAAATGAAGAAAGAGAACACTTCTATCAGCTTCTGTAATCTAAATAGATCAAACATGCAATCAAGACATACTGATAATCACTGGTGACTGGAATGCAAAGGTTGGAAACAAAGAAGAAGGCCCAGTAGTTGGAAAATATGGTCTTGGTGACAGAAACGAAGCTGGAGATCGCATGATAGAATTTTGTCAGACCAATGATATTTCATTACAAGTACATTTTTTCAACATCATAAATGGAGACTATACACATGGACTTCACCAGATGGAACATACAGGAATCAAATTGACTACATATGTGGAAAGAGACAATGGAAAAGCTCTACACAAAATATCAAAACAAGACCAGGTGCTGACTGTGGATCAGACCATCAACTTCTCATATGCAAGTTCAAACTGAAGCTGAAGTAAATTAGAACAAGTATATGAGAGCCATGGTATGATCTTGAGTATATCCCACCTGAGTTCAGAGACCACCTCAAAAATAGGTTTAGTGCATTAGACACAAATGATAGGAGATCAGAAGAGTTGTGGCATGACATCAAAGATATCATTCAAGAAGGAAGCAAAAAGTTCTTAAAAAGACAAGGAAAAAAAGAAAAGACCAAAATTACATGTCAAAAGAGACACTGGACCTTGCCCTTGAACGTCCAGCAGCTAAAGCAAAAGGAAGACATGATGAAGTTAAGGAACTAAACAGAAGATTTTAGAAGGCAGCTCGAGAAGACAAAAACAAATATTATAATGACACATGCAAGGAGCTAGAGGCAGAAAACCAAAAGGGAAGAACATGCTCTGTGTTTCTCAAGCTGAAGGAAGTGAAGAAAAAATTCAAGCCTCGAGTGGCAGTAGTAAAAGATTCTACAGGGAAAATATTATATGATGCAGGAAACATCAAAAGAAGATGGGAAGAATACACAGAGTCATTATACAAGAAAGAATTGGCAGATGACCAACCATTCCAAGAGGTTGCATAGGAAGAGGAACCAATGGTGTTGAAGGACCAAGTGGAAGCTGCCTTGAAAGAACTGGCGAAACACAAGGCTCCAGGAATTGATGGGATACCAGTAGATATGTTTCAACAAACAGATGCAGCACTGGAGGTGTTAACATGTTTCTGCCAACAGATTTGGAAAACAACTACTTGGCCAACTGACTGGAAGAGATCCATATTTGTGCCTATTCCCAAAAAAGGGGATCCAACTGAATGTGCAAACTATCAGACAATATCATTAATATCACACACCAGCAAAATTCTACTAAGGATCATTC
>VMDO01015876.1:0-49654 GCA_007922755.1 Pedetes capensis
TAATGGGCTGGGATTTAGCTCAGTTGGTAGAGCGCTGTGCTACAGTCTCTGAGGTCCTGAGTTCAATTCCCAACACTGCAAAAATGGGAGAAGGGCCTGGCAATCTACTCTCAAGGCAATCCCGAAACAATCAGCCATTGAAAACCCTATGAGGGTCGCTATGAGTTGGATACCGACTTGATGGCACCTTACAACAAAAACAACATACAGAGTTAATGAAAGCTATATGCTATGGGTATGATTATTGTTAGGACTGAATGAGATAATACATGTAAAGTTAGTATCTTTCTTCTATACTAGTCCCCTAAGAATTTTGATACAGTTCTATGAAGTATGGCTAGGTTATCTTAGCCAGGAAATATTTATTTAAAAGATAGCTACTGGGCCCTGACTCTGTATAAGACGTTATTATAAAAATGAAGACTATAGTGACCTGATCATTTATGTATTAATCAGAAGGAGAGAACAGACATGAAAACAAACACCTCTAACAAATTGCAATATGATGACATACTGCCCTTCTATGCGAATGTGTATATGCATATGTGTATATCTGTGCACATGTGTACATGGGTGTAGTTTGTAGAAACACAGTGGAAAGTGTGGCAAATTTATTCAGGTAAGTATTCACTAAAAAGGTAATAGTTGAATATGACCTTGGGATATGTTACATTTAACAGAGAAGAGGACCACTGAGTAACAGTGAGATAGGGAGGGACATTTAAGATTAGGAGAGCAAAAGATACAATGGGAGAGGAGTGTAAAAGGGTTTGAGGTGTTCAGGGAAGCACACAAAAACTCACTGAGTCTTCAGCACAGTGTTGCTGTAGGAAGGGAGGGGAAAATATGATTCATGAGATGCTGAGGACAAGATGGAGCTACATGGGGAACATTAAAATATAATTGTAATTATCATTTATCAAACACCTCCTATGTGCTAGGCTACAATGGACTGGCATGTGCCATTTTGATTTAGATAATTATATGGTCTACTATGCTGGCAATGGCAAATTAAAGAGACGTGGGGTTGCATTCATCATCAAAAAAAGACATCTCGGGGTCTTCCCTGAAGTACAATGCTTCAGTGATAGAATAATATCCATACGCCTACAGGGAAGGGCAGTTAATGTGACTATTATTGAAATTTACATACATACCACTAAGGCCACAGTGAAGATAGGGAAGATGTTTAAGAACTTCTTCAATGCAAAATAGATTGAACTTACAATCAGGAAGTAATAATAATTACTGATGACTGGAATGCAAAAGTTGCAAACAAAGAAAACTCAGTAGTTGGAAAATATGGCCTTGGTGACAGAAATGATGCTGGAGATCACATGATAGAATTTTGCCAGGCCAATGAACTTTTCACTGCAAATATAATATTTTAGCATCAAAAACAGTGACTACACAGGAGGAATTCACCATGATGCAACATGCAGGGAACAAACTGACTACATTTGTGGAAAGAGACAAAGGAAAATCTCCATATTAAATGTCAAAACAAGACCAGGTGCTGATAGTTGATCAGTCCATCACCTTCTCATATGCAGGTTCAAACTGAAACTGCAGGAAAATATAAGAAGTTTATGAAGGTCAAGGTATGACCTTGAGTATATCCCACCTTAGTTCAGAGACCACCTCAAGAATCGGTTTAATGCATTAGACACTAATGATAGAACAACAGACGAGTTGTGGCATAATATTAAAGACATCATTCATGAGGAAACCAAAAGATTATGAAAAAGACAGCAAAAAAGAAAAGACTAAATTCCACGTCAAAAGAGACTCTGAAACTTGCCCTTGAATGTTCAGCAAGTAAAATAAAAGGAAGACCTGATAAAGTTAAGGAATTAAACAGATTTCAGATGGCAGCTCAAGAAGACAAAATCAAATATTATGATATCTGCAAAGAGCTTAAGGAATTAAAGAAAAAACTCAAGCCTTGAGTACCAATAGTGATGGATTCCACAGGGAAAATATTAAATGATGCAGGAAACATCAAAAGAAGATAGAAGGAATACACAAAGTCATTATACCAAAAGGAACTGGTGGATGACCAACCATTTCAAGAGATGGCATATGATCAGGAACCAGTGGTACTGAAGGACAAAGTGGAATCTACCTTGAAGGAATTGGCAAAACAGGGTTCCAGGAATGGTTGGCATGTCAACAGCGATGTTTCAACAAACATATGCAGCACTGGACGTACTCACTTGTTTATGTCAAGAGACTGGGAAAACAGCTACCTGGCCAACTGTCAGGAAGAGATCCATAATTGTGCCTATTCCCAAGAAAATAGATCCTACTGAATGTGGAAACTATTGAATGATGTCATTAGTGCCACATGTAAGTGAAATTTTGCTAAAGATCATTCAAATGTGATTGCAGCAGTATATAAAAGGAGAACTGCCTGCAAATCAAGTCGGATTCAGAAAAGGGCAGGGAACCAGGGACCTCACTGCTGATTTCAGATGTGTATTTGCCTAAAGCAGAGAATACCAGAAAGATGTCTATGTTTTATTGACTATGCAAAGGCATTTGACTGTGTAGATCATAATAAATTATGGATAACACTATGAAGAATGGGA
Organism: Pedetes capensis; assembly: GCA_007922755.1. Lineage (NCBI taxonomy): Eukaryota > Metazoa > Chordata > Mammalia > Rodentia > Pedetidae > Pedetes > Pedetes capensis. The sequence continues at coordinate 2,592 of VMDO01015876.1, forward strand.
ATACCACAGCACTTAATTGTACTCATGAGAAATCTGTACATAGAACATTAGGCAGTCATTCAAACAGAACAAGGAAACACTGCCTTGTTTAATATCAAGAAACATGTGCCTCTGAGCTATATCTTTTCACCATACCTCTTCAATCTCCCTGCTGAGCAAATAATTCAAGAAGCTGGCTTTTATTAAGAAGAATATGGCATCATGGTTGGAGGGAGACTGATTAACAATCTGTGTTTTGCAGATAACACAACTCTGCTAGCTAAAAGTGAAGAGGACTTGAAACATTTATTGATGAACATCAAAGACCATAGCCTTCAGTATGGATTGTGCCTCAACATCAGCAAAACAAAATCCTTATAACTGGGTCAGTATTCAAGTTTATGATAAAAAAGATTGAGGTTGCCCAAGATTTTGTTTTACTTATTTCTACAATCAACACCCAGAGAAGCAGCAGTCAAGAAATCAAAAGATGTGTTGCATTGTGAAAAGCTATTGCAAAAGACCTCTTTAAAGTGTTGAAAAGTAATGATATCACATTGTAAGACAAAGGTTTGCCTGACTTATGCCATGGTATTTTCAATTGCATCCTATGGTTGTGAAAGCTGGACATTGAACAAGGAAGACAGGAGAAGAATTGATGCCTTTGAGTTATGATGCTGGGGACCAATATTCAATATACTATCGACTGCCCAAAGAACCAACAGATCTGTCCTAGAAGAAGTGCAACCAGAGTGCTCCTAGTAACAAGGATAGTTAGACTGTGTCTCATATATTTTGGACATGTAGTCAGAAGGTACCAAACCCAGGAGAAGGACGTCATTTTTGAGAGAGTGGAAAGTCAACCAAGAAAAGGAAAACCCTCATCTAGATGGATTTTCACAGTCTGCAACAGTGCACTTAAACATAAATAGGATCATATGCCTGGCACAGAATCGGGGAGTGTTTCATTCTGTTGTACACAGAGTCTCTATGAATCGGGCCCGACTTGACGGCACCTAAAAACAACAACTTGTGCTAGGCACTATGTAAAATGCTGCATATCCCTTACCTTTTTCAAAGCTTTCTATCAACCATATGAATATTATTGTCCCCATTTTATAGATGAGGAAACTCAAGCAAAGATTAAATAATTTCCCAACTGAAAATGAAAGAGACAATAGTCAGGCCCAGGTATGTAGGACAACAGAGTCCATGAACCATGCGTGAATGAGATGTTGTTCCCGGTAAGTTTGAGATACATCATAGGGATTAGACTCTAAGGTGTCATCTGAGACATAAAGATGGTATTAATGGGGCTTGGTAACTTGTTTGGTGTCAGGGGTTAAATCAGATAGAGGCATGGAAGATGACTCTGTAGTCTCTATCTAGTGTGGAAGATGCATAATTCCATTAGGGGTATTTACTGGAGGAAGAGGGCAAGGGGCATTAATAGATTGGGATCTGGAGGCTTCATCAACTTCAAGATCTGACGTGGATGGAAGTAAGTCATTAGAAAGCTGTAAATACAAGCCAAAAGGTTTTAACCAGATACATGGACCTGCAACCATCAGCATATATGCAATATTTGAAGGGATGGATATAGATCAGATTTCCCAGAGAGAATGTATATAGGTAATTGAGAAGAGCACCAGGGATGGAGTACTCTTTATTCTGAAATCTTTTAGCATTTTCCTTCCTAAAGAGTTTAAGCTTCCTAGTGTTGTATAAGTTTGTTTTAAGAACTGTGATCTTTATTGGATTATCAACTGTTTGAGGACAGAGATGTCTCTGATTACTTTCTAGAAGGTGGCCACATTTAGCAGAAAGCTTTGTGTGTAGTATAAATTCATTTTATTGTATTGCCTCAGAGCATAGAATGATGTAAGGCATGGGGATCTGAGGGTCCTATAATGAGAGGCTTTGGGTTGTTAGCTAGGAACCAGGGTGACAGCTTTTCCCTGGGAGTAATGGAAGTAAGAACACAGTGCCTACAACTGCTCGAGTCTTACAAAGATGTGGGCTATTTCTCCCATTTAAATGTGGCAATACAGTTTTGTCAAAAAGTATAAATGGTGTGTTTTATTCTCAGGCTAGATGTTTGAAAGAATTTCGTAGAAGTACGAAAACGTCCTTCAACTTCAACTTCCACATTCCGAAACAAATTCCCTGTTGTAGTAAATAACAAACTGGATTTTTATTTGCTTTAAAATTTAGGAATAATGCTTCAACTATGCGTCACAACACAACTGTTCAAATAAACTACTCAATGGTTATTCTGGGATTTGAGAAGATACAGAGCACTGAATAAAAGCCGAGTATTTTTATTTCATTGTTGCTAAAAGATGAAATCAATACTTGATTACTCTGAATTAGTATACCCAACCATGCAAATCTTTAACCTCAGATTAACTAAATGTAAGACCATGACCCAACCCACAACAGTAGCATTTAGATATAGAGAATTAAGTTATGCAGAGCCTATTTGTAAAGCATGATGTTGCACTGCTGCCCAAGCTAGTTTTCTAACTGTCATTGTCTGGAGTTGCTGCAGAATTATGTCAGCAGAATTTTAACTAATTGGCATTTCCGTGACCCTTCCCTCTCTCCTACTTCTACTACTCATTTTATAATGTAGGTCGTAAATTAGGCCTTTCTACCCTCCGTGTTACTTTGCATCAAATTAAAGGTTTTTTTCTCCTTTGTTAGTATTCTAAATAGTTTTACAAATTTCCATTTCTTATATATCTAAGTATTCAGTAAATCACTCAAAATTTAATAATTATGTATTGATTACCTCCTATGTGTCAGATCATAGACTAGGCATTGTAGCTATAGTGGTTGACAAAATTGGTAAGGAAGCTATCAATACGTTTTATAGTGTGGAGATAGATACTATACAAACAAATACTGAAGTAAACCAGATCATTTCAACTAGTGATCCATGCCATAAAGACAATAAAATAAAATAATGGGATAGAAGGATTTGTTTGTGAGAAGAGTAGAGAGCTGGAAACACAGACTAAGATTGTCATTGGAGAAGGCGTCTGTGAGAAGATGACATATGGGCTGAAAGCTGAATGATAGGAAAGACTTGACCAGGAAGGAATAAGGAAGAAGTAAGTACCAAATAGAAAGGGCTGGGATTTAGCTCAGTTGGTAGAGCACTGCGCTGCAGAATCTGAGGTCCCGGGTTCAATTCCCAGCACCGCACAAAGAAGGGTCTGGCAACCCACTCCCAAAGCAATCCCGAAACAGTCAGCCATTGAAAACCCTATGAGGGTCATTATGAGTTGGATACCGACTCAACGGCACCTAACAACAACAACCAAATAGAAAGAATAGCAAGTACAAGAGCCCTAGTTTTGGAATGAGTTGTTTGTCTAGGGGACAAAGAGAAGCCATTGTGAATGAAGTGTAGTGAGGTGGGGAAGGGCTGAGTATCTGATTTGAAATTTAAGAAGCAAGTAGAGTTCAGATCACTCAGGGCCTCATAAATTAAGACATGAAGATTAGTGGGAGGTACCTATTGGTTTTTTTATTCTGGCTTCTGAAATTTGCCTTGTTGTGTTGTTGTTGTTAGGTGCCGTCGAGTCGGCATCCGACTCATAGCGACCCTCATAGGGTTTTCAATGGCTGACTGTTTCAGGATTGACTTGGGAGTGGATTGCCAGGTCCTTCTCCCATTTTTGCGGTGCTGGGAACTGAACTCGGGGCCTCAGAGACTGCAGCGCAGCGCTCTACCCACTGAACTAAATCCCAGCCCTCTTTAGGAATCCTTTATTTCCTAAGGTCTTGCTTCTTCCCATAGTAAATGATGTGTGGTTTTTGCTGTCCCAGGGGACTGATTAAATCTCCAGTGATTTAGAACCTTCCTTTCTGCACTGTCACTGTCCCTCTTCAATTCTACCCCCTGCTCTGGCTCTGAATGTGCATTCATTATGGTTCTCAACAGGGGGACAAGTCCAGAATTTTGGAATCAGGACCTCCCCCACCAAAAAAAAAAAAAATGACAGGAAACATGAATCTTCCTGGTGTAGATAACTGCAGTTTCTTAGAGCAGTCCCCCCTCAGCCAGAGGTGCAAAGATGTAGCTGCAGAGGTGATGAAATGTCCCCAAGAAAGGCATCTATCGTGGAGGGAATCATGGGAGATACCTGCAGTATCACTGATTTCAACATGTGCTTCATGAGAAAATGTCAGGATAATGGAAGCTTTTGATGTCTAAAAAGGTGAGCTAGAGACCTGGGAGTTCTTGTCAACTTCAATTTGATATAAAGGAGAGAGAGAAAGAGAGACCATGTGGTGGCTTTCAGTGTTTAGAAAGGCATTCTGTGTCATCAGAGCAGGATAAAATTGCCTAGAGAACCCTATGTGGTTGATATGTTTTATTCATGTTAAAGATCATGCAACTGACATCCATAGAAAAGGCCCACAGAAAAATAATTTTACATAAAATGTAGGAAATGAAAAAATGTAATGAATGTCTTAGAAGTAGAGCACATAGGATTTTTAATAAGTTAGTTTTGGAAGATGAATAATATAGCTTCTCATTGCTATAGACAGAAAAATTGAATTAGGTTAAAATTAGTTTATAGTTGCTGCTATAAAGTAGCTATTAATTGTGCCAACATTTTGTTGTGCTTAGATTTCTTATAGCTACACTAAAACTTTTTATAAAGGTATTTTATTCTCTTTCTTTGTTTTCTTTCTAGTTTTTCATCCTGGCTGTAGTTCTAGATTAAGTCATTTAATTGTAAAATTCTATTTGCTGATATTGAGCACTCTGTTTAATAATGTAAGAATGTCTGTTGTTATTGTGAAGAAGTTGGCTGTTTGCTTCAGTGAATCAGGAGATATGGTTGGGGATGGAGGGAAATGGATCTTGGAAATAACTCTTTTCCTGGTGCCTTTGCAAGTTCTGGACCACTGAGCTAAGCCCCTAGCCCATTTTTTTTTGACTTTTTAGACAGGGTCTGGCTAAGTTACACAGACTGCCTCTGGTCTCAAACTGGGGATCCTACCGCCTCTGCCTCCCGAGCAGCTGGGATTGCAGATGAGTGCCACTGTGTCCTGCGAGAGAAGAAACTCTTAAAAATGAAGAGTAGACTCCAGTTACACAATGATAAATGGGACCAGAGGAAGTTCAAGATTGTGTGAAGGACATTTGATAATGTCTTATTTGGAGAGATGGAGTTAGAGTTAGATCTCAGTTTCCCTAGGCTTTTGTAATTGATGGTGTGCTACATGTGAATCATATCCTTTTCATAGAGTTGTTGGTCTTAAGGAAGAGTTTGAGAAGTAACTGTGAAAGAGGCATTGAACTCATATTTATAGACCTCCTACGATGTGACAGGAACTGGGACAAGATTTTTCTGAATACCGTTCTATTTACTTTCCACAAAAATACTAGGAGGAAGTGCTAAGCCCTTTTTACAGATGAGAGGATGCCAGTGATCCATGAAGAAGTTAAGTACCTTGCTCAAGGGACAAAGCTGGTTAGCCACAGATTCAAGATTCAAACCCAGGTGACCCCAAAGCCTAGCTTCTTTTCTATTACATTCTTTGTGATGAGATGAATGAAGTTTCTTCATTGTAATCACTAAAATTATTTATATTTTTAAATGTGTACCATTAACTAGCATTTCATTGTTTTAATTTTACATTAAGCAAGCAAGATTGACTTCCTTAATTCTGGAAATCAAGTGTTTCAGTTCTGGAGAGATGCTCTATGGAACCACTATATGAGACTTCTTTCTGATGTTAGGTTTAGTAGAGTAGCCCCATTAATATCACAGTTTCTAACTGTTTAGTTTGGGGAAATAATCAAAATATCTAAAGAGTTCTCATGAAACAATGCCTTAAAATGAGAAAAATCACACTATGGGCCAAAGAGAAGTCCAAGCATTCATCAGCATGAGACCACCACCCCTGATTATGCACTAAGATACCATTAAGACCTGCAGTGTTAGCTCCAAATTAAAACAAAATGGGATGTAAAATGTGTAGAGCTTTCATGATGAATTTATACAATTATAATAAAATCAAAGTTAGGATTCCATTTTGTAATATCTCTGCCAAAGGAAAATTATTTTAGCTAAGATAATCTGGGAATAGCTTGTAAGAAATATAAAGGAAAATATTTATAAGTTGATTTTTTTAAATTGGATATAAACTCAACTCACACCTATCATTTTCATTACAGTTATAATTTTTTTGCAGTACTGAGTGGTTGAAACAAGGGCCTTGAGCATGCTTGTCAAGTGCTGTACACTGAGTTGCAACCCCATCCCATTTTTAAATTTTTTTCTTTTGAGAAAGGGTCCTGCTAAATTGTATAGGCTGTCTCTGGCCTCCAACTTGCAATCCTTCTACCTCAGCCTCCCAAGTCACTGGGATTACATATATATACCATAGCACCTGGTGGTAATTTTTTAATTACAAAGGAAAATATATTTCCAATGTCAAGTTTGCTACCTCATTGACACTACTTTATTGAGATTTAGACTGTAGAATTTTAAAATAATTTGAGATTGGAATTGTTTTCATTGTGGACATCTGATAGTTTGTTTTTTTATATTTCAACAAAAGTTCCATCATGATTTTGGCTTCAGTTTCCATCTCCAGTATATAATCTTGCAAGATCACCTCTCACCTTTACTTCTTGGTGACTGGGTACTGAAATGGGACATTATGAACTTGATCTGACAACTTAATAAGATATAATAAGACGTGAAACAGGGGCAGTGCCCTTTCAACTGAAAAGATCTAGAAAGGTAAAGCATCTTTCAAAGAATAAGTCTAGCTGAATTCGCTTTAAGACTTCCCTTTAAAACATTAAATATCTATTCTTGTTTCAAACTAGAATGTGATCGGTTGGGATATTGACCAGGAACAGGTCATTAGCGAAAACTCCAGTGAAGACAATTGGCTTTGGGTTTGATTTTCCTGTTTTTGTGGTTAGCTTAGCACCAGATGGTGCCCTAGTGAGTTCTGTATAAATAATACAATCATAGGGTTGAGTGATTTTCTACCAGTCACAGACTCTGGCAGAAAATAGCACTTGTCTTTCCACACAAGCCCATGTAGATTCTCTTTTGCTGGAATGTTATTATGCAACTCTAACTCTTAAACTGTTGTTATGGTTGGTGTTTTTTTCTATTTATTTATTGGGTAGGCAAGCAGTCAAATACTCTGTCCCAGAGGGAAGGGCTGCTGTATTTGAGGATCTTTAGCAGATATATCCACCAGTTGCAGAAAGGAGAAGCAAAGAAGAAAAATCTCTGCATTCTATTGTTCCTGAAAGATAAGGGTGGCCCTAACACTCTCTTGACAGTTGGTGCACATTAGGGGGTGATAGAACTGGCTTTGCTTACAGAAGCCCTGTGGCAACCTCTTACAGGCTTTCAAAGTCTAGCTCAAATGCCAACTTCAGCCCACGATGCTTGATGATCTATCTGTGGGTTGAAACTACAATCACATTTTGGACTTCTTTTTGGCATTAGAACTTCCCCGGACCTCTCCCTTTGAATGTAAGTCTTACCTCACCTACAAGATTGTCAACTGTTCAAATCTATTTTTCTTCCAACCTATACTACTTAATACAGAATTGGTGCCTAATAAATATTTGTTGACTTGATAACACATATGTAGGTCACAGACTTAATGGTCAGATACCAATGAAAGAACAGAATTCATACATTGAGACATAAAGGATTATAGTTTCTTTAAATTGACAAAGAAAAAATTATGCTCTTTTCTTTCTCTATACTTTCCTGAAGATTTGACCCATATACTCGAAAACCACAGAAAGGGTGATGTAGCACTTTGGGGGAAACAGGCAAAATCACTAACAATTTTTGTTCTTTTAAAAACAGCCTCTATTTTTACTTTGGAAGCACAGATAGCCATACAACATGTCCAACCTTCATCTAGATCTATAATAAAACTGACCCACTTCCATGTCTTTTTAAACAAACTTGTGGCACCTCTTCCAAGTGACTGTTATTTCCTTTGTATCATTTGTTTTAGATGGCCTCAAAAAGGCCATTACCATTATTTTTCACACAAAGTAATTTAAACCAGTGATTTACCAGTCACATCCAAATGACCCATTTCACATATTCCCCAAAATATGTTACAGTCTGCAGCAGGGTTCCCAAGTGTGTCCTGCAAAATATTAGTATTCCACAAATTGTGAATAGATGCTCCTTGGAAAAAATTGGCTCTTTGGTTGTTCAGAGAAATGTTACACACTCTGTTTGACTCTTGAGTCATCATATAGCATATTAAAGACTTCAAGGAGTCCTGCAATAAAAAGATCTATTTAATTTGTTTAACTTGGCATTTAGCAAACATATTTGACCTTAGGAAGAGAAATAATGTTTAGTGAGTATTCCGTGCCAGGCATACATTAGCTTATCAGATCTTTGCTAAGAATCTAAATTTGGTATTATTATCTGTATTTAAAGATGAAGAATTAAGGTTCTGCTATGTTAAAGGGCATGCTCCAGGTCATACAGTGACATAGTTTTATATAGAGGGTTTACTCTGCACCAACAATCTCTGTGCAACCACTTTGGATAAGTAAGTCAAACTTGTCTTAGTTTCTTTATTTGTTAGTCAAATTAAAATAATAAGGTTGGTTTTAAGATGAAACAAGTTGAATTTATATTGCTGTATTTTGGCTGGGAATGATGTTACACAGTAGCACTTGTATTTTATAAAATTAAAAGGAGAAAGAAGGTAAAAACTAGTCTTAGAAAATAATATTCACTCAAAACATATTATGCTAAGTGTTAGACTTTTAAGAACAAAAGCAAGCAATGAAACAAATAGTTGTAGCTGCTCTGAATGGTCACCAGAACGTGTGTTCTAATATATAAGTATTGTGTATTTTTGTATAGTCATACTGTTATATTCTTAGACTGATCAAATTGGCTAGTACTGTTGTAAGGCACCCAATGGTGCTATTGTGAAATGTTAAGAGTAGACATACATTATGACTAGATATTGGAACTTGGACCCTTAACTGCAACATTCTTTCCTTCTATGCCTTTAAAGCAGAAGCTGAGCTTCTTGCATTTCATTTTATATCATCCATTAAGTTGGCAATACATAAACCACTTGTGACTTTGCTTCATTCTACTAACTTCACCATATAGGACCTGATTCTTAAGATTCCCTGCCATCTCTCTCTACTTGTCAAATTCACCAGAGGAGGTAAAATCATTTCTATTTTCCCTTTATAAGCTTAATTTTTAGTGATTGTGTGGTAGATACATTTTCCAGTAATTTTAAGTGGCTTTCAATATTGTTCTACTTGTAAATTCTGTAACTAAATAAACCAATAAATAACACAATGTATAACACACTAATTCTAGCTCTCTCTAGTCATACTGTGCATATCAGCCTGAATGTGGGTATGGGTTTGTGACAAAAGGGAAGAAGACTGCTAATTAGACAACTACTTTGCCAAATTCTAAGCTGATTTCCATGCTACTCAAGTTGAACTGAATCCCGTTTGCAATCTAGAGGTAATTACCTAGGCAGTGCACAACTGAACTGGGGCTGACTGCATTTTGCATTCTGTATCCCTGAACTGTCATTAGCGGATATCATAAATATTGATATATAGTATAATACTCCATCAAGTTTATTAAAATAATAATTTAGAAGTCCATAGTGGTTTTAACATCCAGGGCTCTACCATTCTCAGAAATATGATGAGTGTTTCCATGGTTTTCCTAGTTTTTTGTATTTATGAGTTGTTTATGGCTCTGACATTATTTTATGCTAGAATTCATTAACCTTTAAAATGTTACCGATATGGCAAGGCTCTATTGTCACCTCTGGTTTCTAGACACACAGAATGCATCCTAAAAAGAGGAGATGGAACTGATAGCATTCACCTTCACTGGACGCTGCTTTCTTTGGCCACTTGGCCTCTGAGGTGTAGTGTTGGACATGCTGGAGACAGCAGAACTGCCTCTGATATGATGACATTCCAATTCCTTTGTGACAGCCCCAAATTACAAGCTCCATTCTCTCTGTGATTTCTGGAAAGATGTGTATCCATCTCTTTACTGTAAAGAATAGAAGAAGAATAATGCTGCTATTTAAAGAATGGCTTTAACATATAAGAAAGTGATTGATAAACAATCTGCACATAGGCTAAATGCATTTATACTCTGACAAAAGCATTTCTTTAATGGCAGCTCCTAGCGTAGATGACTACGTCTGTCTAGGTTCTACTCAGTACAGTTTAGAGAACAGAATTAGACAATAAAAACATAAACAAACAAGGACCTCCTCCATTCCTTTCAAAACCCTTTTTTCTGTGCAGCTCAAAAGGTGAGGCAACTATAAATACTTCTTAACACTTATTAAATACAGAAACTTCTCCTGCTATGCAGTGAATTTGGAACAACTGAGGCAGAAATTAGATCTATTTTAATATTGATTTTGGCCTGGAATAAATGTTTGCATCCTTGAAATAATTTGTTGGTGGTTGTTCATTCATTATTGTCTTTATATATTAAAAGGGAAGTCCTTTGGTCTCCTTCAAGTTCCGGATGGGCTAATTAGCCATTTTGTAAACCAATATAGTACAGTATTTCATCTGGATAAATTAATTTATAGTCTTGCATTGAAATTTAATTAAAATGTTGTTGCAACTAGTTTTTAGTCCCTAATCAGCAATTGCTGTTACTCTGTACATGAATTGAATGGTAAATTCCATTAGCTTGTTTTCCTGGGTAAAAGATAGTGTCTAATCAGAGTCTCTGTTCCACAGAGCTAGAGAACAAGCCTTTCAGCTTGCTAAGAAAAACTTGTCTATACTCCATTTTTAAGGATGTAGGGATGAATATGCTCCATTTTGCTTTGATAATGTATTTTTCATTTCTTTAATGCTATCTTTATGCTTGCCAGTTTCTACCGTATGAACTTAAAACTTTGTGTTGTTGTTACGTGCCACGCTGTATTCGCTGCAACTGAAGAAAATATTAACTTATTCTATTCTCCCTCGGTAGGTGCCAGGTATAATCACAATCAATCCATCAATTTGTCTGCCAATGTTACTTAAATTTCAACATTGAAGCTTATCTATTCTTTCATTTACTCTATTACATAGCAAATATTTATGTATGCCTACAACGTTCAGTGTATTGTTCTAAATAGACCTGATGGTGTTATTTGAGGGCACAGCAACAAAGAAAAACAATATAAAATTATGCAAATATAAATTTTAAAACATCAGACATTTAGCAGAAGACCAAATGAATGACAAAATATCAGTAAGCATAGTGCATTTTCACAAATATAATAGTAGGTAATTGTGAAGACAGCAACATATCTGCTGAATTCATTACTTTATTGGAAATCTTAATTGCTCGACTGGTAGCCATTATAAAAAAAACACTAGCAGACTTTTCTGTAATGGTCTGTGCACCCATGTGATTCACATTGCTAAGCTTTATTTTGCTCCCCTGTGAAGCACACTATCTAAGGATCAAACTAAGAAATACTGCACTACATTTGGGTCATATACCTCAATTTTAAACACTTTTGGTAAATTAAAGTAGAGGAATTAAAAACTAGTGGGACTCAGGTTGTGAGGTTATTTAGAATTTCTTAGATTATTTAGTAGCAGCTCTTTGCACCTTGTTGTTGTTGTTAGGTGCCGTGGAGTCGGTATCCAACTCATAGTGACCCTCTGTACAACAGGGGAAATACTATTGTCAGTGCTTCTCTGCTGTTCATAGGGTTTTCAATGGCAGATTGATTTTTGGGAGGGGGTTGCCAGGTCCTTCTTCCAAGCCTACAGCTTCTGGTTTTCCCGGGCGGTCTCCCATCCAGGCACTAACCAGGCCCGACCCTGCTTAGCTTCCGAGATCTGACGGGATCGGATGCCACAGGGCTACATCTGCCTTTGCACCTTAGGTGAGATTTAATAAAATTCTTTGTGTTGCATTATAACATTGATTGAAATTTTTAGAAATGAGCTTTTGTAACTGTTTCTATATTTATACACATGTGTGCATGCATGCACACACACACACACACACACACACACACACACACACACACACACTCCAGTTGAAAAAAAGAACACATCTATTCAGAACTAGTAGAGACAACATACTTAATGTCCCAATATGTCTGATTCAAATATTACTTTCCTGATTGGTTAAGCCTGCAAAATACTCTGTAGTGTGCAATACTTTACATTATTCTGAAGGAGGAATAGACAGAGCAGGAAATACCTGCTTACTTAAACTTGTTCTTAGGTATAAGGTCACAACCAACACTTAGGACCAAAAACCCAGTCTCCAGTAGGTAGCACCAGATGGGTAGCCAGCTTTCTAAACATGAGAGCAGGGTGGTCATGGTTAGTGATTCTGGAGGCTGGGCAGCCCTGCAGGGCTTCCAGGGCTCCTCACACTTCCCCACCCTACCCTCAAGCTAGAAAGCTGGACACCTATCTGGTTATTCGGAGTCTGAGTGCAATGCTACACTTTGATTTTCTTCCCTTTCATACCAGGCACTTGTTTACACACTGCTACCTCTAATGTCTTTCACCAAAGATAAAGCGAGCTGAAAAACCAACCCTTTTGAAGTGTATATTCATTGGAGGTACTGTTTTCTCCCATCATTTTACTACTACTGTGGTAGTTCTCTAGAGAAGATTTCCTCACCAGAAACTCTTCTCCAGGTGTCATAGGGAGTTAGGATTATTTATTTATTAGTTCTAAGTAAGAAACTGTTATAGCCTTCCAGGGTAGGAGGAAACCTCATTATCATATAGGCCAATATTCACTTGATGTGTGGATTTCTTCTGTTTCATTGTTGTTGTTGTTGTTGTTGTTGTTAGGTGCTGTAGAGTCAGTGTCCAACTCAGAGACCCTATGTATAACAGGAAAAGCACTATTGTTGCTGGATCATTCTCCCAAGCCTACAGTATCTGGTGTTCCCAGGAGGTCTCCCATCCAAGTACTAACCAGGCCTGACCCTCCTTAGCCTCCTAGATCTGACAGGATTGAATGCCATAGTAGTATGGCTGCAGGCGAAAGTGTAACACAGGCTGGCCTCGAACTCGAGATCCTCCTGCCTCATCCTCTTCAGCATATTGATTACTGGTGTATGCCACCATATTTTCAGTAGTGCATATTAATTGTACACATTAAGGAGTTTCACCAGAGTCCCAGTTACAGAGAACTTATTGCCTCCTGAAATAACCTTTATTCAGTATTTCCTCAAAGTTATTCTCTTTAATGCCACTCCCAAGTGGGACTCTAAAAAAATAGGGTCAAAATTTTGAAAAGCAATAGTTACTATATAGGTTTTGAGTATTGCTACAGAAAATGGGCCCATTTAAATTAACATGGATTTTTATTCAACTGATTTGGGTATGTAAATTTTCTCCCACATATCATGTTTTAGTACCCCATTCCACAGAAAATGCTTCAGTATATTTTGTAGATAATACATATTTATTAAAGTAACTTAAAATTGTACTGGCTTCTGCATTCACATAAAGCTGATATTGACTCCTTGAGGCTTTTTCTTTGGTACAACTTACTGTTTACCCATATCTTACTCAGTTTTGCTTGGTTTGTGTGCTTGGACTTAAGTATTAGTCATCATCAACCTCCTCCTCTTCCCCTTCTCCTTCTCCTCCTCCTCCTTCTTCTTCATCTTCTTCTTCCTCTCTTGCTCCTCCTTCAAATTTCATCTTGTTGAATCCAGCCCTCTGGCTACATCATATTATACACATTCATTATCCGTTCGGGATCTGTGCTGCCCGTTGATATCATGAGCATGGCCTCTGTATCTTTAGACAAATTGTTGAATGGAGGTGCAAGAATAGTCAACGTTGATACCATTCTATAATCCAACACCCCTTGTTTCTGATTCCTAATGTCCTGTAACAAATACTTCAGTAACAAATACTTCAGAAGGGAGTTTCCGATAGCCCAGGCCTTTAGGCCTTGTGTTTTATAAGTCTTTTATCAATAGGCAAATGAATAATCTCTTCCTAACTTTAGATCCCCCAACTTTTTGTACCAAAATTGATAGTAATCTGGTTTCTAAATGTAGTGGTTCATCAAGTCTTCATGAAACTGATGACATGTATTTTGAAGAAGTAAATTGGTCAAAATCCTGTTTTATACTTTGCAGAATATATTCCTGTGATGTGTTATACACCTGTAGTGCCTGTCAGTGCCTAGATAATATGGTTTGTATGATGTTAGTATATTTGAACTGTAATTTTCCATCCAAAAGAATAGTCACATGAAATTTTGTATACACATTAAAATAGTCTGTAAAATAATAGACACTTTTGAATTTGTGGGAGTAAGGCTTTCAAATGAAATATTTAAATATAATTGCGATTTAAACATCATTTCATTTCAAATACATATGTTAATTAATTTCTCTTATAAGTACAGGTTTGGAGTGGTCTATTGTTAATTAACCTCCACGCAAAGCAAAATAAAATCCAGTATGTTGCTCAAACTTACCACAAATATCCTATTTTTAATACAATTTTTTTACATTCATGCAAGTATATTTGCAAAGGGTTAGCCTCAATTATTCATGTCCTCTAAATTGAATCCTAAAGAAGAAATTTTGCTATGTTTGAAAATCCCCATGGTAGTAGTATTAAGATTCTGAATATACTTTTCAATATCAGAGCATCTTTTAACTTTTCACTGTTAACATCGACTTAGAAAGGAGTGTATCAGAAGCAGTAGAGAGCTCAAATTTTCTCTGACAATGAAAAGACCTGAGTTCATGATTGACACTGTGCTATTTCCTTTCTTTCTTTCTTTCTTTCTTTCTTTCTTTCTTTCTTTCTTTCTTTCTGTAATGGGGGTTGAACCCAGGGCTTCACGCTTGCATGCTTTGCAAGTGCTGTACCATTGAGCTTCACCCTCAGCCTTTTTCTTTTTTTTTTACTTTTTGAGACAAGGTCTCACTAAATTATGGAGACTGCCTCTAGTCTTCAACTTGCAATCCTCCTGCCTCTGCCTCCTGAGTCACTATGATTACAGGAATGTGCCACGGTGCCTGGCACCACTATGCCATTTTCTAGCTGAGACACCTTGAATAAGTTATTTCACATGTGTAAATCTCAGATCCCCATTTTAAAAATAGATATTAAAATGATGTTGTATTCCTACCTCATATAATTGCTTTAAAGATTACATGAGGAGTATTCAAGCAAAACACTTGCCTTATTGGCTTTGCACATATTAGAGGTGAGTGAGTGATTATGAAGGCATTAAGTTTTATCTGTAAGCAAAACTTCTAAAATATCTAGAAAAAAGTTAGCATGTTAAAAATCAAACTTTCATTTGCAGAGGGCTCTGGCAATCAAAATGGCCATACTTATCAAAAGTTTTCTATTTTCATTGTGACTATGGATTATATTATCTGACTCTGATAACATAGCAGTATGTTTTAAACACAGCCCATTCCAGGAAAGTATTTCACATAGCCACCATAAGAATAGCACAAAAAATATATTTCAATCATAACACTACATTTGACTGAAATGCATTTTATAATTAGGATGATACTCTCTGCTGCCTTTTCATGGCCCAGACATTGCCTGAACAGTCTGTAGGAAAAGAAATGAACAACAACAACAAAATTATCTTTTCCCATTGTACAACCAACTATTCTGAATAGTCAGGGCAGAAATGGGATTTTGTAAAATAATTTAAGTTTAAGACATGGCTCTGGATATTTTATCTCTTTATCAGAGCCAGCTATTTTGATTAAAATTCTGTCTGGACATTTTTCTATGTTTTTGTACTAAGGAGTTGAATCCATGGTCTTGCCCGTGCTAAGCAAGTGCTCTACCACTGAACTGCACTCCCAACCCCTTTTTTTGTTTTTCATTTTGATTACAAGATCTCACAAAGTTGTGCAGACTGTCTCTAGCCTGGAACTTTTGATCCTCCTGCCTCAGCCTCTTGAGTTACTAGAAATACAGGTGCGTGCTATGGCTCATGGATCATTTCTTAAGTATAGAGAAATTTACAAAAATACAGCAGGTTGTGCCATGGCTCTGAGTAAAATGCCTTTGGGTGAAGTATGCTCCTGTTTAATATTAAAAGGACAATGAGATTTAATGATGACCAATACTATAAGAACTGAGAGAAAGAGAACAGCCAGCGTGCCACATCCTTTGAAGCAACCCTAGATGACACCAGACAGTCAGTAAGTCCTCAAGGGTGCTTGTGCATATTGATTTTTGCATAAGAAATGCTTGTTGATGGAATATGAGTTTAGGCTAAAATATAGCTTGTATACCTCTCACTGTTAGCTCCTTGTAGTCATTCTGCCTGAAAGTGGCATCTTGTGGTAATTATTCCATACAGAGAGGATATCTTGTTCTATTTTGCGCAAAGGTGCTTTTATGGAGAGTGAAAACCTAACAGTCAGTCTCCACTCAGCCTTTAGCTCTACTCCCACATGCCTTACAACTCTACCTCAAAGGGACAGGCCCCATTGAGAGAGAACTTTCTCTTTTGTGAGAACTAAGATAACCCAGTTTCTCACGGGACAATGTTCTTGATTCCACAATATTTCTAGAAATGATACAAAGATCATCTTATTATAAAAGGGAAAGAAATGACACTTTATAGTCAGAAAGCCCAAGACTTTAATACTAATTCAAACATTTACTGGTTTTCTAACCTTGTTTAAGTTAATGGAAAATGTGGTACATAAATAAATCAAATTTACTATAACATTGACTAATTCTTTGTATGAATTCTTTACAATTGTATGAATTCAGGATTCAAATGATCATTTATTACAAAACAACTGCTTCTGGACTTAGAGGATGTGACTCTATTTTGTTATCTGGCCCACCAGGGCTTTGAGGGGCAGAAAGGAGGTACCACACAACACTGAGTATTTTGAGGTTGAAGAGCAGCAAATTAGGTCACAGAAATGAGTTGATGCTATGTCAACTGTGCTAACTCTACGATCACATTTCAGAATATAGGTGGCATACAAGAATCCTATTTTGCCAACAAATTTTTTTTTGGTAGAAATAGTTCAATGGAGAAGAGCCAATTGCATATAGAATACATTTAGCAGCAATAATATTCCAAAGTTGTTATTCACACCAGAATGACAAGAGTAACAAGAGGTTCTAGGTAAACTTAATTGCTAGAATATTCAGTATATTATAATTATTCATTATTAGAATGGTTAGTCAGGCATAAAGTATTCCTAAAATGTAGCCTAGGGATAAGTAATTACCAAATCAAGCTCCAGAAATATCCTTATAAATTTTTTTGGTTCCAGGATTGTGGGAAGAAGCTCTCTGGAAAATGATTTCCTTTCATTATAAGCATTTTCAGTAAATATATTGAATCACAGAGGATATTCTGCATTTTTTGTAGTCAATGCAATTTGATCTTTGTGTTGCATATTTAATTCTGCTCTATATCTGTTTCTGTTTCATGTTATTCTGGGGTGGGACTTTGATCAGAACCCATATTAATGTAAGATTTCTCTAGTTCATGCATTCCTATTTATCTGGAGCATATTACTCCCTTATTAGACCATAGAACTAAGCTTCAACCCCAAATAGGTTTTTCTAGGGTGTACATTCCTTGATATCACATATGTTGTTGCATTTTACTTCCACAAAGAGAGCTATTTTTCATGACTCCTTTTAATATGTCTTTCAGTTTTATTATTGTTTTCATTGATGACATTTTTAGGAATAATGTTAAATTACCTCAACAACTTTTTTTGGAGGGCTGCTATCTTTAACTGCAAAGTAATAATAATAATCATCTTATAATGCACAAAGCACTTAAATTTACCATGACATTTCCCCTTCCTTTCCTTGATTGAATAGCTTCTTTCTGTTAAGGATCTTTCTGATCCTCAAACTGACAAGCAAATTAAGCAGGGAAGTGTTTCATAGATTTTTAGAACATTCTGGTATGTTATGTGCTTTGATTAAAGTAAATTTACATACAAGGGCAGGACTTAATTTTATCAATTAGTAGAGATTTTTGGAAATACTTTTTCTACTTACACAAGTTATCCTTCTTTCTTGACAGATAATGGTGTAAATTTATCACGAGCAAAAGAAAAAAAACATAACTATCCATCGCCCTAATAACCACAAATCATCCATTTCTTTCTTTAAAAATACTATTTGTTAAATTATTGCTCCATAATAAGTACTAAGAACATTTTCTCTTTATTGTTTTGTTTCAATTCCAATGTTGGTTTCTCTAGCTGGCAGATTTGGATCTTACAAATTGTATTGTGAATACACACTAGGTTAGTCCGCCTAATCCCTAAATGGATTTCTTGGATTTTTGTCCACTGGGGGAAGGATTCTAACCACTTGTTTTTATACTCGACCATGGATCAATACTTCTGACTCCTTGATGTCATTTACTTAACACACTCAACCTACCCAGTTTCCTCTTAGTTATATTACACTTGAGGGTGGCCAAACTTAACTGGGCCCTTGACATTTCTTTGTATTCCTCCACAGCCAGCTTCTTTTACTTTTCTACCTAATAGCTGTCTCCAGCTGTGTCTTCCTCCTTCACAGTACATGGGTAGGCCTCCTAATTTCCCCAAGAGAATGCAAATCATCCAGCATGAACTACCTCTGCTTTCCTTATCTCTACCTTGAAAGTATTGTCAAGTAGTTTTTTTTTATTTCTTCTTATTTTCAAGTAACAAGGCTGCTTTGCCAATATCTTTTCATCTCTCCTTTTTCTTTCTACTTTCTTGCTGCAAGTCCCTTAACTCAAGCTGTCATCATCTGTCATCCTTGAACTATCACTGTTTCCAATTTTGTCCCTCAATCTGCCAGTCAGTTCTCCACAACATAGCCATAGCAATTCACCACTCAAATTATGTCAGTCCTCTGTTTTCAACTCTTCATTGCCTGCAGATTGAAATCTACAATACTTGACAAAGCAAACTAGGTTCTTCGTGATCAACTGTGTTATAATTTCATTTCCCACCATTCTCTTTAGTGCAGTCATTATTTCTTGGCCATATCATGTATTTTTATATCTTGGTTCTTTTCTTTATGCAATTCTCTCCATTCCCTTTACCTACTATAGTTTAAACATTTTCTGATCATAATGAGCTCCTGCAAGAACTATTTGAAATAATGTCTCCATGTGCATGCTTTTATTACAGCATCTCCACATCACATTGCAATTATCTGTATCTGCCTTTCTGTCCTTACTAGCCTAGTGAACGTTGTGACTTCTTTTTTCCAGTACTGGTGGGTTGAACACAGGGCTTCATGCATGCTGGGCATGTGCTCCACCACTGAGCTGCACTCTCAGCCCTTTTATAATTGTTTTTTTTTTTTAATTTTGAAATAAGATCTCATTGAGTTACACAGGTTGCCTCTGGCCTTAAACCCATGATCCTCCTGTCTCAAGCTCCCCAGTCACTGCAATTATAGGCATGTGCCAAGGTGCCCAGCTAACATTCTGACATAATTAACTTTCTTTCTCAAGTTTCTAGTGTAGTGCCCAATCTTTAGTGGGAACACCATTGTTGTTGTTAGGTGCTATCAAATCAGGTCAGACTGTGCCAGGCACACAATCTTACATATATTTAAGCTCATTGTTGCAGACACTTTGTCAATACATCTAGTGGAGGGTTTCCATTTTTTTTCATTGACTTTCCACTCTCCCAAACACGATGTCCTTCTCCAGGGATTTAACCTCCTGACTACATGTCCAAAATACATAAGGCACAGCCTAGCCATCCTTGCTTCCAAGAAACACTTTGGTTGCATTTCTTCTAGGATGGGTCTGTTGGTTCTTTTGGCAATCTTTTGGTATATTCAGTATTTGTGTCCAGCACCATAATTCAAAAGCATCCATTCTTCACCTGTCTCCCTTATTCAATGTCCAGTTTTCACAACCATAGGATGCGACTGAAAATACCATGGCATGATTCAGGTGCATCTTTGTCTTCAATGTGACATCTTTACTTTTCAACACTTTAAACAGTTTTTTCTTTTCTTTCTTTCTTTTTTTTTTTTTTTTGCAATAGCCCATAGACATTGTTACATGGACAAATGAAAGAAGGACAAATGAGCAGCGCAAGTTTCATTTTGGATAGTCAAACATAGAATAAACTTCAAATTCCAGATACTTAAAAGGAAAAACAACATTACAAGAAATCTGATGAAATCAGAGAGGGGCATTGATAGTGAACGAGATAATTCCTGAATTGCTAAGGTCATACACTACCTTAGGCTTCTATGTGGTGGATGGAGAGTAGGGAAGGCAGGGACAGAAACAGAAGCAGGGAAACACAAGTGGGTGGCAGTGATGAGATCCAACACATGCATGTGCACACACACGCACACATACATACACACACAGACACATTGATTATCTATCTGGCATTTCTTACTGTTCTCTTAAGCATAGATATAATAAATCAGTATCTCCCATTTCTCCCCAGAAATATTTTCCAAAAAGGTTATGTTCACCTAGTGCTCCTCCCATGACAGAAACACCAAAAGGATGGTGGCTCAACTTTATCTCTTCCACAACTACCGCTTTCTTCAGGCACCTTCTATTTGGCTTTTTTTCATACAACATGGCATATGTTTTTCTTACATTCTTTGTATTTCCATAGGTGCTAGGTAAATTTAACCACCAAATAAGAGGAATGGGATATGCTTCGATTATGAGCCTTTGAACAAGATCTGGGGAAAGACTACATTTATTATTATTATTACATTCACTTATTCATTTATTCACTGATCCATTTATTAAGGGATTAAACAATTAAGTTATGAGTGCCTACTGTGTGCCAAGCCACATGGTACACAGAAATATGTCCATCATGCCCTCAGAGGATATGTTTTCCTCTATCACCTGAAGTGAGTTGTACCTTCTGCTCTTGATTTTTAAGCAGTTTTTGGAGTTTAATGACCATCCATTTATAAGGATAAATAAAGTTACATACTCCTAATCAATATTCTTTCGTGTGTGTGTGTTTGTGGTACTTAGGGGTTAAACCCAGGGCCACACACACACTTTGCAAGTGCTCTACCATTGGACCACTGGACTGCACCCTCAAACCATTTTTACTTATTTTATTTATTTTTACTTATTTATTTTGAGGCAGGGTCTTGCTAAGTTATGCAGACCACCTCTGGCCTCAAACTTGCCATCTTCCTGCCTTTCTGCCTCCTAAATCACTGGGATTACAGGGGTGCACCACATTTCTCAGGTCTAACCTATAAGCTTAAACCCAAAAATCCTAAAATTATTTGATTGTAGAAAACACCAGGAAATTTTGACAAAATGGGATAATACAAAATAATGGGTTTTAACAGCCAATTTGGTAAAACAGCAACAGAAGTACACTTAACTATGTCCTTGAAAACTTATAAACCTTCTCCAAAGATATTTATCAGAGACCAACAACACACTAAAATGTAGACAATTATAAGCTTGGAGGAGTTAGTCTTCTTGAGATCATTTGTGCATTAAGATCCTGTGGTTAGAGTCTGTGTCTCATATCATTTGACTTGGAATCTGTGAAATGAGACACAGATTCTAACCACAACCACTATTCAATGCTATGATCCCTTTTTTAGTATCTCATTTAGGAAGGTGAACTAAAGTAAATGGTATTTGGGCTAATTTGCAATGAGTCCTCTTTACATCACTGGTAATGGAGAAAGAACTGTATTACATGAATATTTTACTGTATAAGGGTATTATGAAGCTATGATTTGACTTGAGATATCTCATTGCCTGTAATGAGCTATGTTACAACATTGACGTTTAGATATAGTGGATTTAATGTTAGGAAAGTTTTTCTGGTATGATCAGTATACCCATTTTCCTCTAAGAGTTCCATTTTCCCCCTCTCTTCCCTATAAAACACCTTAATTGTTCTGATCTCTTTGCTATTTATTTCAAAATAAGCGCTTTGAAAATTAAGACCTTCTTTGTAGATTAGTTTTAAATTTTCAGAAAAATTATACAGTACAGAGTTTTACTATACCCTTTTGCACAGTTTCTCTTATTATTAACTAACATCTTGTATTATTATGGCATATTTGTCAAAATTAATGAACCAATATTGATACACTATTATTAAGATCCATAATTTATTCAGTCTTTCTTACCGAATGGCCTTTTCCTATTGCAGGATACCATCTTGGATATCACACTATAGTTGGTTGTCATGTCTCTCTGGGCTCTTCTTGGCTGTGACAGATTCTTGACTTTGATGACTTTGGCACTTTTGACGGCTAATAGGTCTTTTGTAGAATGTCTCTCAGTTGGATTTGTTTTATGTTTTTCTTTTGACTAGACTGGGGTTTGAGTTTGTGGAAAGAACATCACAAATGCATCTAAAACTGCCACTTACTTTATATCATATTAAGGGTAGTTGCTATCAACATGACATATCATTGTTCACAGTAACCTTGGACCACCTGGCTGAGGGAGCTTTTTCCAGATTTCACCATTTTAAATGATGATTTCTCCTCCTTCTTCCTTTCTCTACAGAACTCTTTGGAAGGAATTCATTATGTGTAGCCCACACTTAATAAGAAGGAAGTTGTATTCCATGCCCTTGGGGGAAAAATATTAATATAAATTGTTTGGACAACTTCATAAAAATATTTCTGCTTTTCTATTCTTTTTTATCTATTTAGCCATTCATTTATATCAGTATATACCTAGGAATATTTATTTTATATTTCCAGTTGTAATCCAAGACTATTTTTGTTGCTGCTTTGACCATTGGGAGCTCTTTCATTTGTTCTTGTGCCTCTTGGACATACTTCTATCAAGGTAAGGCTTCAAGGTTTTGCTTTAGCATGTACTTTCTGCACAAAAAGAAGCATCAGGCTCATTTTGTATATTCACTTCTTTGCTTTTAATCTTAGTGATCATCATAGAAATTGCCAGATTATACATGACCAGACAAAGCTGGTTAATGGCTTAGAAAATTAGTGTGACTTCATGCTTTTACTAGTTTCTTATCTATGACTTCAGATTGTACTTAAGAAGAATTTTTGTGTTTTTTATTGACTGTCCTCCAAATTTAACTGTTTTTACACAAGAAAACTGAAATTTGCTGATAGCTTTCATAAATTTACAAAGTTTTCGATGGATTTTAGATTCAATGAATCAACACTCATCTTTAGAAGAAAGTAGTTGATAGGTTTGTGCTCAGGTAACTTAGGCATTAGCTGTAGTCACTGAAGAGTTAGAAGAACATTAAATATATTTTAGAACTATTTTGATGCCTATATAAAATGTTGAAACATGATTTATTTTAGCAACTAAAAATTATATAGATCATATTTTAAGAGTGATTTAAAATAAGGGAAAGCAATGGATGTTGAATATTGTAAATAAGGCAATGATTTAAAAACAAAAACAGTTACCAGTTTACAAGTTTCATCGATGTATACAAATATTCTGTTACTTTACACATACTGAGATTAAAAGTTGTCATGATATTATAATCCTCTCTCATAAGATCTGTCACCATTTTCATTATAAACCTCCTTTTCAAGGGCATATAATGTCTCCTATAAAATTTCATTTGGGATTTAAACTTACCAAACACAATGGCAGACTGAAAATTTCTTTTGAAAATTTAATCAGAATCATTGGTTTTTTTTTTTGTTGTTGTTCCAGTGCTTTGACTTCTGTGATAGCAGCTTTCTTTCTTTTTGTGTCTTGATAAATTGTCTCTATCTCATCTGAGAATAATGACTTTTGAATGAGAACATGGCCTTAAATTCTCTGAGTTTGATGGGCAGTGTGTAACATCATAACTCTTTGATTCTATGGCAGGCAACTTCCAGGAGAGAATATGTCTCCTAAATGGCAATAAATGTTTCTTCTTTTTCTTTCTTTAATAGCCTATTAATTTAGTTCGTATGGGCTATGCTGAACTGCTCTGTTGATGTGCCAGTGACCACCAGTTAGAAATTATAAATGGGAAAATATTTGAGAGTGTTTAAATCTAGAGACCTTTAAATACTAAAAGCAATTTTAACAACAGAAATAAAGCTTATATTTTCATGAAAACTACCAAGTTTCACTAAGGTACACAAAGTAAAATACAAATAAATGGAGAGAGATGATGTGTGTTTGACTAGGATTTTTGAATAGGCTAACATGGATTCATTTTTCTAATTTAATTGGTTAGTAGGTACATGACATTCAAAATTCATTTTTAGGTTTCACATAAATCCAGTAATAATTGTTAATTTTTTAAAATAATGATCCTGAAGTTCATTTTGGAAGAATAAATTGATTTTAATAATTAAATGTTTTAGAACTATTGATACAAGTTATTAAAAAATTTATAATATTTACTAGTGTGATAAGAATTTAAGAATGGAGAGGTGAATAAAATGAATCAAATAATCTTTAAAAAATTAGTTTTCATGATAAAGGAAATATGATGAACCACATGGAAAATAATAATTTAATAAATACTTCTTTGAAAACTGGTCATTTGTGAAATGGAAATGAACCATAAAATCTCAAATTAGAGTCTTAATTTATTATGTACCTAAATAAAATTTGGAATCATTGGAGAATTAAAAGTTTAAAATATTTAAAAATAAAGCTGGGCATGGTGGTGCCAGCCTATAATCCCAGCACTTGAGAAGCAGAGGTAGGAGCATTGCTGCAAGTTCAAGGACAACCTGGTCTACATAGCGAGTTCCAGGCCAGCCTGCGCTACACAATGAGAACTTGTCTCAGAAAACAACAACAACAAAAAAGTTTAAAAAGAGAAATAAATAAAATTGGTTATTTAATTTATATTAAGGTAAGAAATTCCTTCCTAGTAATAAGCATTTAGAAGAAATCACAAAAGGAAAGGATGCTAGGTTTCAATCTGGATCAACTAATATTTATTTCTTAGTCATAAAGCATCATTCACAGAATGAAAAGGCAAATGATAAACAGAGAAAATACATGAATTTATATGACAAATCCCTATTGTCTATAATGAAGAAATATCTCTTATAAATCTGTGAGAAAAAGTTGAACATTCCTGTAGGGTAAAGGCAATGATCTGACTAGGAAATCAGGAAGAAATGCATATGAACATAAACATTTTAAAAATACAAATTAAAAGTAGTTTATTTTGGGCAGTCATATTCATAGAGATTAGAAATAAATTCTTGTGAAGGTTCTGAGAGACAAACACACTCAGACAGACTTTTAGAGCAGTATAAATTAATATAATTTTTCTGAAAATTAAATAACAACATGTACAAAGCCTTAAAAGCTATCAAACTTTAGCTGGGTGTGGTTTTGCATTCCTGTAATCCCAGCAACTCTGGAGGCAGAGGCAAGAGGATTACAAGTTTGAGACCAGAGGCAGTCTGCGTAATTTAGCAAAACCCTGTCCCAAAAAGGAAAAAAAAAAATGGGCTGGAGGTGCAGCTCAGTGGCAAAGCACTTGCAAAGCATGCAAGGATGAGGTCTTTGGTTCAATCCCCAGAACTGAAACAAAAAAGCTATTAAACTTTAACCCAGGAAACTTATATATAGAAAATTTTCAAGATGACATTATTAGGGTGAGGACCAATATCCATATGTAAAGAAAATCACTTTATCATGATTACTAAAGATTAAACACTGGGAAAAATCTAAATGCCAACAATAGGGAAAACCGGAAAACATTATGGCATATCTACTATGATAGAATAATGTACAGGCATTTCCAATCATGTTGCATACATGATTTCAGTTGTCACTTGAGTAGGTAACATTTTATTCTGTATATTTCATTCTTGGGGCTTATTCAAATTAAAATAAAAGATTGGGAGCTGGACGCAGTGACTCATGCCTATAATCCCAGCGGCTTGGGAGGTAGAGGCAGGAGGATTGCAAGTTCAAGGCCAGAGGTAGTCTGCATAACTTAGCAAGACTCTGTCTCAAAAAAAAAAAAAATTGGGATGGAGGTGGCAGCTCAGCAGTCCAGCACTTGCAAAGCATGCAACTGTGAGGCCCTGGGTTCAACCCCTAGTACAAATAAAATAAAATAAAATAAAGTAAAAGATTGGCATTTCAATCAATGAGACTTCATAGAGTTTCTGAAACTCTGAAAGAGTCACCATTTCCTGGTTTCCAGGTGGCTCTTTAGGCATGGGAAAGAATGGCATGGGTGTTTTGTTTGTTTGTTTGTTTGTTTTGTTTTGTTTTTGTTTCTTTTTTTATATGTCAAATTACATTTGCCACATACTTAGAGGATTATTGTTGTTAGGTGATGTTAAGTCGAGTCCTACTCATGAAGACCCTATGTGCAACAATTAAACAATACCTGACACTGTGCCATGCCTGGCACTGTTGTCAATGCTTCTCTACTATTCATAGGGTTTTCTGTTTATCTTTTTTCCCCTTTATTGATAAATGTTGGTGGGGTACAGAGTAATATAACATTTGCTTTTTCCATTGTGCTACTATTACATCACTTTTGGTCACACTTTCATCAACTTACAAAGTTTATGGAACCTTTTGATTAATATGTAGTAAAACTCATAAGCATTTATCAGTTATATTCCCCTACTTTTCCCTTATGCTCATGAAGTTGCATCATTTATGTTGAGATTATCCTCTCCTCCTTTATCCTTTTACATGGTTTCCCCTTTCCTTCCCTCCTTCCACAAACTTTACTTCCCTTTCCTACTCCCCTTCCTCCTTCTTGCTACTCTGCTTATATTTTCCCTTCTTAGCTAAGTTTAATTGTTCGTTTTTATATATCTACTTATGCATAGGATTTTTCATGCTTTAAGTAAGATTCATCTGTCATACATGAATGACAATATAAGATATTTCTGTTTTTGAGTCTATGTTTATGGTTGATTGTTTTGGGAGTGGGCTGCTGTGTCCTTCTCCCAAGCCTATATCACTCCGTATTGCCAGGACGTCTCCCACACAAGGACTAAACAGACCCAACCCTGCTTATCATCTGAGATCTGATAAGATAGGATGCTAGTGTGATATAGCTATTTTGAGGCTATAACCCTGAAAAGACCTCAGAAACTATGTCCACTAAAGAACTCAGGTTCCATTCCTGTGTAAGCATATCAAAGGGATGACCATTCACTTTTCTGAAATTCTCTCTCCTTGACTTCTGGGTCACTATTCTGTCCTGTTGTTCACCTATATTTCTAATTGTCCCTCACCTATCGTCCTAGGATGATGGGGGAGGTAGCATGAGGCTCGAACAATCCTCAGTCAATCAAAATGGTTGCACTTTGGGTTCAAGGAATTAATCCATCATTAAACAGTATGGTGAGTATGGGAGTTGGGAGTCAGCCACACTCCATCTCTGCCACTAATTAGGTGAATGTCTTTTGGCAAATGACTCTACCTCCCTGAGCCTTATTCATCATTAATAAGAGGTGAAAGATACATAAAAAACTTACTTCATTGCCCATGATATACTAAGTTGTTAAATGGTATCTATTATCATTATTACTATGATGTATTAGTGACTTTGAGAGACAAATCAATTTCTGAAGACAATCCTGTTGTTTTAGGGAAAAGTGCTTTAATAGTTAATGCTATCAAAAAGGCAAAGTACCAGCTGAGCTGCCCATCTAGGTACATAAGATACAAAGAAAAGAATTAGGTCCCTGGAGACACTGTAAGGAAGTCACACTTAGGAACTAAGATATATCCACATCTCTGTCTCTAGTGCCTTCCAGAGTTCCCAGATGATAGTCATGCTCAAAATAGTTTTGTTGAATGGCTGGCTAGATGGCTGTGGTGAAACAAATCAAAACCCAGTGTAGCCAGGAAGTCTATATAAAGGAATCTAGTGCACATGGGTCAGGAGAAGAGAGGATATAAGTCTGGGGAAAGGGAAGGGAAAGATAAGACAAAGGGAGATAGAAAGATATTGAAAAGATATTCCTCACTTTTTGAGCTACAATCCTTCCTTTCTATATTGTTTTGGAAACCCTGTTTTCACACTTAGCTCAAAACAGCTGAGAACATATTGTTAATAAAAGAAAGCTCCTGTGGTCTCACTGATGGACTTAAGAATTCTTTCCTTCACCTCTATTCTGCTAGTGAAAATTAGTGACAAGATGACAAGGTAGAGACCACTCCAGGGAGCTATTTCTATAGTCTGTGGAGATGCAGAATCTAGGCTAACAGGGCAATAGGACCATGGCTACAATGACCTATTTTCTGAGCCCTAAACTGGGACACATGGTCTGACCAAAGGTTTTTTTTTTCTTCTTTACTTCCCAAATATATCGATGATTCATGTTAATAATCTCAAGACATATATACATTGTGTCTCCCTTAAATGATTTATCATTATTGAAAATAATTGCATTCTTTGATTAGGAATGTTCTAAAAAAACTTGGAAACATGTGGTTGTCATGGCTTATGGGATCTTTTTTTATATAAAGGTTTTTTTTCTTTACTTTTCAAAAATTTGGTAATCTCACAGATTACATATTTGTTCACACAAAAAGATACACACACACACACACACACACACACACACAATTGCACAGTTATTGTTGGAAGTCCTGTCGGGATTTCAGATTGGTAGGTTTTTACCATGGTCATCACCAGGGTATAGAATCCCAGATGGGGGAATAAAATGATGCATGCAGCCTCAGAAGTGATACAGGAGTAGGGACCAGTAGACGTGGTCTTATGTAGCCTTGACTCATAAGGGCACAAAATAGCATCTAGACTCCCTGAAATCCGGAATAAAAACAGGACTAGAAAGGAGGAATAAGCATTTGTTGGTATTGAAGTATAAATTTTTTGTGGTACTTGTATGTTGGACGCAGGGCCTCGCACATACTTTATAAGTGCTCTAGCACTGCGCTGCTCCCCCAGCCTATTTTTTTATTTTTCTTCTTGAGACAAGGTCTTGCTAAGTTATGCAGGCTGCCTCTGGACTCAAACCTGCAATCGTCCTACCTCCACTTCCCACGTTGGTGGGATTACAGGTGTGAGCCACCACACCTATCCCCAAAGTATAGTTATTTGCGCTATATAAATAAGTGAAGAGGCAGGTGTAATTGATGGGAAACTGAGTTTTTGTGGAAAGATTCCGGGAGATATTGGGATTTATGGAAAAGCAAAAGCCCACATGAATGGCATGAAATGGAATAGAATGAGCAAGATTACAAAGACAAAAGTGATGTCCACTGCCATTCATTCAGTCAACAAATATTTATGTTGTGCTTACCACATGACAGATAGTATTCTAGGCACCAGAGACATAACAGTAAGACAGATTGGTCAAGTTCCTGCTGACACAGATTTTGCCTTCCAATGGGTAAACAATAAATGAATAAAAGCACACATAAAATGTGTTAGGTGGGGATAAATGCTATAAAGAAAAATAAACCAAGAAGATAAGTGATGGCATAGTGAAATTGAGGAACTATCTTAGTAGTAATGGTCAGGCACCTTCTCTCTGAGGAAGTAACACTTAAACAGGGACATAAAGTGCAGGAGCCAGCCATATAAATTCCGGGAAGAAGGGGATGGCATTCCAAGCAGATTGATTAATAAGTAAATATGCCCTGAGGTGGAATTAAGCTTGGAATATTAGAAAAACAGAAAGTAAGCTGCTATAGCGGGATCTTACCAATAGGAGAGATCCAAGGGCCAGTTTATTTGAGAGCCTATGGACTAGGGAGAAGGTCTTGGCAGCTCACTCCTGAAACAATTAGCCATTGACAAACCTATGAATAACAGAGAAACACTGTTAGAGATAGTGCAGGAAAATGAGCCCATCAGGCTGTAAGTCATTCAAGTGACAACTGCGGAAGAATTGCCTTCTCAAAGTAGCGTCAACCTTAGTAGTAAGAACGGAGTAAAGCCCCTGGGACCTCCTTTTGATGATGAGGCATGACTCCGAATAAGAAGAACATAGTGACTGCAACAATGGGCTCAAACATAAAAAGATTGTGTATATGGCACAGTGTTGGTTAGTGTTTCATTCTGTTGTATGTAGGGTTGCTATGAGTCAGACGCAATGTGATGGAACCTAACGGCAGCAGAGGTCACCATGAAAAACTCATTTTAGCTTAAGTAGGATGGAATTACATTGGGAGCTTTTGAGCAGAGAAGTCAGGTGATATGATTTATGCTTTAGAGTGATTACCCACAGCTAGGTTAAAAGAGATTTTATAGAGGCAGGGATTGAAAATGTGAGGCCAGTTAAGAGATTATTACCAAAGTCTAGCTGCAGATTGATGTTGGTTTGGATGAAGGTGGGAGTGGTGGAGGTAAGAACGTGATTAGATTCAGAATGTATTTTGAAGGTAAACTAGATATAACATGCTGTTTGATAGGACGTGGGGTAAGAGAGAAAGAGGAATAAGAAGATGCTCCAAGGTTTTTGGTCTGAGCCACACTAGGTAAGTAGTGATGCTGTTACATATGTAGAATCATAAAGGTGAGAAAGGCTTGGGAGAGAAATTAAGGAAGAGATTTTTGATGTATTAGATTTGAGATATATACTTTAACCAAGTGGAGATTATGAGTAAACAGTTGGATACATGAATATGGGTGTGCAGGACATGGTCAGTATTGAAGTTATAATTTGAGGAGGGGGCATTTAGTATTTAAACTGTGAGAAAATATAAGATAATCTAGGAAATAAGTGCAGGTAGAGAAGAGGTCCGATAAACATACATTCTGCAGAAATTGCTATCAAGACTTATTTGTTCAATCAATAAATGTATTTGAGTGCTTATTACATGTTAAGCATTCTTCTAAGATCTGAGGATACAGTGTCTCACGATAAAGAAAAAATGGGCTGTGGGTACAGCCCAGTCGTAGAGCACTTACAAAGTATGTGTGACGCCTGGGTTCAACCCTCAAGTACCACAAAGAAATAGTCATTTACCAAGATTAAAACAGACCTAGTAATTACTAAATCTCTATGTTCTGCTGGACCAAATAGGAAAGAGAAAGTGGCATGGAGTGAACGGTGAAGGGAGAAGGAGAGGACAAGAGTCAGAGATAGGGCCAGAGATCTCTGGATTGCATACAAGCAAAACTAAAACCATGGGGAGGCATTTTTGAGCCTATTGGGAAAATGTCTTTCTTTGAGTGAATACAGAAATG
The DNA here is from genome assembly GCA_007922755.1 of Pedetes capensis. Taxonomy (NCBI): domain Eukaryota; kingdom Metazoa; phylum Chordata; class Mammalia; order Rodentia; family Pedetidae; genus Pedetes; species Pedetes capensis. Next base: position 33,723 of record VMDO01015876.1, read on the forward strand.
GCAGAAAAGAAAAATTGCAGTCTCAAGTAGAGAATAGACCAAAAAGGCAATAGACTACTAGCTCAAGCTGCAAAGACAAAGATAGCTTTATATTTGGCACCTGTAGCTATGTGACTTAGGTAATTTGTTCTTTCTGAATCTCAGGTTTCCCACCTGAAAAATGGAGAGGAAACATATAGAATATCCGTAACAATGCACCTAGTGTATCATCAACACTAAGTAAAACTTATGGGAGAAGGATCTGGCAACCCACAACCAAAAGACAGTCAGCCATTGAAAACCCTATGAATAGCAGAGAAGCACTAGTAATACTGTTTCATCTGTTGTATACAGGGTTGCTATGAGTTGGACACCAACTTGATGGCACCTAACAACAACAAAATAAAAGTTAGCTTAAAATAATATAGATTCTGGTGATAGTAAAGTCTGAGAATCTTCTATAGCTGGACTAGTATTGTTCTCTACAAGACTGGTATTTCCCCTGAAAGGACTGAGGAAAGAAGTGGGGTTAATGAGGCTCCTCGGTAAGCTGTGTCTATCAAAAAACTTTTGATTCATGGTACTGAACTTATGAGAGGCATTCTGTCCTTTGTAAAGATATCTGGTCTCATATTTTTGTAATTTTTGTTAATTTCTCCCCTTTGCTTTTCATGGTTTATTGGTCTCAGCTGTCTAAGAGAAAAATCAAACATTTTCTTCAGCTGGGAATCTTGTTGTCTCTAAAACAGTGTTTCTCAAACGTTAATGAGCACAGGAATCCCCACGGGATCTTGTTATAATGCAGATCTTAAATTTAGTATGTTTGGGGTAGGGTTTGTGATTCTGAATTTCTAACAAGCTTCCAAATGATGCTCATGCTGGGGCTGCTTTCTTGGAATCAAACTTTGAGTACCATGGAGCTGGGAAACCTACCTGAAGAACCTTAGAAACATGGCAGGTCTGGGGGGATCAGTGACCTGAGACTCAAACAAGTGAGGCACAATAGCCATGATGACTCCTGCTTCTTGCGTCAGTTTCAAATGGTTGTCTTACATTGTTGTTGGTGGTGTGGGTGACATCGAGTCAGTATCCAACTAATAACAACCTTACATACAGCCGAAGAAACACTATTGTCAGTGCTTCTCTGTTATTTCATAGGGTTTTCAATGGTTGATTGTTTTTTGGGAGTGGGTTGCTAGGTCCTTCTCCTGATGTCTTACATTAGACCCAGTATAAAAAAAGAATCTTTGGGAGTGGGTGAAGTGGTTTATAAAGCAAGAATGCTACACATGATTCTTTACAGCCTTCATGTTGTCCTGAAACAGATGTGAGTGCACAGCTGTCTAGTACAAAGAGCTTCGAGGAAAACCTCCATGGAGCAATATATCTTGCTTTTATCATTTTCCTCTTTATGATGTTTTCTTTTCTCAATCCCATGAAAAATCACATAATGGGATTTTTTTGCAGCCTGTTTGAATGGATAGGACAATGGAGAAATAATATAGTCAGGAATGTGTTCCTACAAATAACAGAAGTTTATCTGAGAAATGTTTGTGGCACAACATAAGCAGCCATTAGAAATGAAATTTGAGCAAGATGAAAAATTATTCAATATAAATTGTATACTGTTTATCAAAAATATTGTGATATACAGAAAGATTTTCATTATGATTATTCAGAAAAAATGTGGCTTTCAAATATGTTGTTTGAATATGACCAGCATATTTTACTGCAGAAATACTCCTTCCTCAAGACTTTGATAAGTGGAGTTTAAAACAGTATGTTGATATATTACTGAATATCCTGTGATAATCCTGCTTTTTAGCAAGGAAACCAGAAATTGGTAGTGACAGTGTTCCTTGTTTGTTGGCTTTTTCACTGTAACCCCCGTTTTTATAAATGAAACATTGAGTTTCATTCAAGTATTTTAGATGCATTTATTATCTTTATAGCTTACTCAGTCTTCCATTGTTATTTAAGTTCATTTGGTATTCTATTATGTCTGTAATTGATTGATATGAGAGACAGCATAAGTGAGATGTTTTAGGAGCCTGAGTTTTAGAAACAAATTTGAATCATGGCACTGCCATTTATTGCCTGTATGACCTTGGAGGACCGATTTAAACTCTGGGTGTCAGTTTCTTCTCCTGTAAAATGGAAATAGTAGTATCCCTTACTTATATCATGGATAATAAATGAGTTCATACATGTAAAACAGCCAAATCTGTTACCAGCATAGTTGTGAATGTTTACTAAGCATTGAAAATATTTTGGCTAATCTCATTAATGATGTATGGTAAACCATTTCATATCAATGCTCAAGTTTTTATCTCCTCAGGCAGACTAAAATCACAGTTTAAGTATAGGAGCAATATATTTATTTTGTGTGTATTTTCTCTTTAGAAATTGATTATTTCTTTTTTATTCATAATTTTTAATGTATAACTTAATGAGTTTCATTATGACGTTTCCATACATGCATATCATTATTATACATTGCTTATCTTCACCTCCGCCATTACCCTCTCCTGACCCCAAGAGTTGATGACTTATTTAATATGTCATCATTCTTATGGATTTGATTTACAGATTCAACTACTAAGAGGTGCATTATAAATTTTTTTTAAAAAAATGTAAGCTGGAGTCAACAAAAATTGAAACTAGCTCAGTGGTGGCACATTTATCTAGCATGTTAGTGGGCCTGGGTTTAACACCCTCAGTACTTCAAAAGAAAAAAAGAGAAAAGAAAAGAAGAGGAAGCAAGCAACATAGCCTGCCACCAGTAAGCAGTAGGTAGTGTTGTTGTTGTTGTTGTTAGGTGCTGTCGAGTCGGTATCCAACTCATAGCGACCCTCACAGGGTTTTCAGTGGCTGACTGTTTCGGGATTGCCTTGGGAGTGGATTGCCAGGTCCTTCTCCCATTCTTACGGTGCTGGGAATTGAACTCAGGACCTCAGAGACTGCAGCACAGTGCTCTACCAACTGAGCTAAATCCCAGCCCCAAGTAGGTAGTGAGGTAGTGTAAAATGGAAAGAATATATTTTCCTACCAGAAATTAATGGTAAATATAATAATACCTATTTATCAATTATATATTTTACGGTGTTAGATACTTTATGTCATCACTTTTATTTTTCACAATAATTCTATGAATTAGGAAACTGAAACTCATAGAGATTTAATAATAAGTCTCAGGTCACCAAGCTAGGGTTCAACCTGATTGCTCTCTAATAACAAACACTGTATTGCCTAATCTCTTCTTAAAATGTTCAAATAGAATTCTTGGTTACCATAGTGAATAGGGTTCACATTAAAGCTCTGCTTCTCACTAACCATGCAACAACTTGGAATTCAGAATCTGGGTTTGTGCAAAAAGGCACTAAATCTAAACATGAGTCTTCTTTGTGAAATATTTCATCCTCTGCCATTTCCCTGCCAGACCACTGCTCCTGCCTCCAGGGGCTCCAAGTTGATCATTTCCTCCAGAATTCCTAGTCACTGCCAACCTAGCACTCCTCCATTATCATGCACCCACATTTATCCTCCTTTCCTTCCTAGGCTTGAGTTATGATAATGCATTTCTGATTTTTCATTTAGTGAGAATAATCCAAATATGAAAACATTGTCTTTCTCCAGCTGTTTCAGCACTTGGGTTAGCTATCACATTTTAATTAGTTAGTACTACTCAGAAGCAGTGGTCCAGAACAGAAAGAGAATAATCAATATTGCTGGTTAAAGTCCAGATGTGTACTATAATGAGCATCTTGGACAAACTGTAAATAGGATTACTTCAGTTGATTTATAGTCATAGAATTGGAAGATTATTAAACCACTAAAAATCTTCTAGTTTAACTTTGCCTGAGGGAAAATAATTTCAAGGGATCCTCCTCTCTCCACAATCACTTCTATTTTGCCCTTTTCTTATAGAGTATGTATTGGGGGAAAAAGGTAGTTAAGGGAAGGAGCACAGATAGTGTTAGTTCAGAGAGAAGGGGGATTATGAATGCGTCTTCTTAGTCCCAAGCATTCTTAACAGGAGAATACATTTTGTTTTATATTGATTCGGTGACCTGAATTATGTGTCTTTAAGGTTTTGATTACAGTTCCTTCATCCTTTGCTTTTCTTCTGATTCAAGTTTCATTTGCAAAGTCGGAAATGTTTTCAATATCTTCATCCAAATAATTACATTCATATAAAATCTGCTAATGAAACATTAGAGCTAAGGGTTTAATTGCTGAAAAATCAACCCTTAGAGCTAGAAAATTCAGTTAAAGTTCCATGGCAACAGGATCTATTATTAACTATATAATATTATCTAATAATATGTTTAAATTAACATGCTAGTTTAGGTGCTTTTAAGACTATATATAAGGTAATTTGCAGTTTAAAAATAAAATAGTTTGTTTTAATAGTTTATCTGGTTGAAGATTATGGGAAGCTTGCAGTTCTTTCAATTATTTCATTGTTTATCAAATTTCATGCTCATTTTTCTATCAGTTAATGAGAAAACGCTCCACTGCTTTTGAAATACAACAGCTTTCAATGTCCAGGAGTCATATTTCTGTCTTTTAAAAGAAACGATAACAAAAAATATAGCAGAAAAGAAAAATAAAAATACAAATTTAATGACATAGGAAAGCTGCTATAGGATATATCCTAAGTAGGGAATCTAGGACAGCAGAATGTCCTGAGAATGAAGGTGTTTAGATGTGAGGAAATGTTTTTGAAATTTTTAAATATGATGAAGATATGATGAAGGCATCTCAGGGTGAACAAGATGTGTTGCACACTTGTTTGTCCCACAAGGTGAAGACTATTTCAAGTTAAAATGATTGTAGGAAGGGGATAAGAGTTTTTACTAGGCATATTATTAATGTCAAAGAAAAATCACTGGATACTGAAACTACTAGATGTATGTCTGAGAACTTATAATAAGCATACTGAGATGATTCCAGAATGAGAAGCAATGCTGAGATTTTCTCGTCCAAGCACTGTCCCTATTGCAGACAGCAAATCAGAGGCCCAGGATTGGGCGGCAATACTCACAAAGGTACATAACACAATAATAGCAGCCTCTGTACATAAGTCAAATACCTGGTTACACTCTCCTGGTGCAAATAAAACACCACAAAAGAGTCCATGATGGTGCTTCAAACATAGGAAGAAGCATTTATTAGGAATGTGTTATTTGGCACTATGTTGGTCAACATAAGATCCAAAATAAAAGACATATCATTTTCCCCTGATAAACTTTTAAAATCAATTTGGGAAGACAACACATTACATATTTACCTTAAAACCTAGAGGCCAAGGCCTAGTTCATTGTTGTTTTTAGGTGTCCTCAAGTCGAGACCAACTCATAGCAACCCTAGTATAGCAGAACAAAACACTACCCAACATTGTGCCATGCCCACCACTACTGTCAGTGCTTCTCTGCTGTTCATAGGGTTCTCAATGGCTGGTTATTTTGGAAGTGGGCTGCTGGGTCCTTCTCCCAAGCCTATAGCTCCTGGTATTCCTAGGCAATCACCCATCCAAGAACTAACTAACCCTGCTTAGCATCGGAGACCTGATAGGATCAGATAACACGATGGTATGGCTATAGGCCAAGGCCAAAGTCAGATAAAATAGAAGGATCTAAAAGAATGCATGTAGACCATACACATGTTGCTGGAATAATTCCACATAAAGGACAGATTGTTGTGGGGTGAGGTTACTCTAGAACTTGCTAGAACTTTACCTGATAGTGCTTTACTGAAATGAAAGAAAAAGACTAAAAAAATGACCTTTATAAAAATATAGAGATTCTGTATTCATAAGGAATAACTTTCACTGATTATGAAAACAATATTGAGCTCTTTTTCTATAGTACCTTTTGGGACTAAAACACTAAAATAAATAGAACATACACTCCTTGATCTTTAACAACATATCATTTAGTTGGAAAGCAAAGATATTCATTTTGAGGTATAATATATATATATAAGGAAGTTGATAATTATATGTCAAAGGAGACAGGTAAACAAAACAAAATGAAAATTCTATAATGATTGTAGAGAAGAAGGACTCTAAGGATGTCTTTTTGACAGTACTGGGAGATTGAACTCAGAGCCTTGTACATGTTAGGCAAGTGCTCGTCCACTGAGCTGCACCCCCAGACCTTGTTTCTTTCTTTCTTTTTTTGAGATAGGGTCTGGATAAATTGTTCAGGTTGCCTCTGGCTTTGAACTTGTGATCCTCCTGCCTCATCCTTCCAAATTGCTTGGATTACATGTATGTGCCATGGTGCCTAATTTAGGAATACAGATTAATAATAGCATGGGGATGTGGAAGTACTGTAAATTATGGAGTCAAATAAATTGGTTTCAAATGTAAACTCTGATATTTATCAGGTATGAGGTTTTTGCTATAAAAAAAGTTAAGCAGAAATTTACCATATGCAAAAAGTTGCCAGATGATCAAGTAATTCCACTCCTTTGTATAGACATAAGAGTAATAGAAACATGATTTCATCTAAAAACTTATACTCTAATGTCATAATAGCATTTTTCATGGTGACTAAAAATCTGTGGTAGCCTGTTTTATGGCGTCACGATAAATACTTGAGAAAACAACTTAAACAGAGGAAATGCTTATTTTGACTGATAGTTTCAGTCCATGGCCAATGATTTTATTGTTCCTTTGCCTGCAGTAAAGCAGAACATCATGGCATGAAAGTGTGGAGGAGCCAACTTGCTTACCTTATGGTAACCAGAAAGCAGAAATAGGACAGATAGGAAGTGGACAAGGCAATATACAACTTCCAAGAATGTGCTTCAGTGACTCACTTCCTCCAGCTAGGCCCCAAGTCCTAAAGTTTCTAGTACTTCCCTAAATGACAAAATAACTTTCAACACATGAGTCTGTGGGAGATTGAAACCATAATGAAATCTATATGTCCATCAATAGATAAATAGATAAACTATAGTATGTCCATGTGATATAATATTATTTAACCATAAAATAGTTTTTATACATAATACAATATGGATGAATCTCTGGAACATTATGCTAGTGAAAGAAGTCAGATGCAAAACAGAATTATATGATATGATTCATGTGAAAAATACTGAAAATACAAACCTATAGATATAGAAAGTAGATTGATGGTTTCTAGCAGTTGGGAGTTGGAATAAGGAGTGACTGCAAATGAATACAAAAGATATTTTTAGGGCTGGCAGAAATATTATAAAGTTTGTTGGTGGTGATATTTGGACAATTCAATAAATTATCTAAAAATCATTAAATTGTAAGTTTTTAAGTGGGTGAATTTTATGGTATGTCAATTGTACCTCAACAAAGGCATAATGAATTCAAAGTGTCAAGTAATATATGTTCAACAAATGATCACTTTCATTATCATTGAAGTAATCATGGAATGGCTTCTCAAGAAAGTGGAACTTTAATGAAAGGTGATGGGTAGAGTTTGGCTAGTGATGAGGACGTGGGGAAGGGAAGAAGGAAAGATAGGGAAATGGTATGACTAGTGGCATGTAGTGAGAAATAAGCCTGATGTTAATTTGTCTTCCTACAGAGCTGACCAGAAGCTCAGTTGGTAGAGCACTGCACTGCAGTCTCTGAAGTCCCGAGTTCAATTCCCAGCACTGCAAAAACGGGAGAAGGACCTGGCAATCCACTCCCAAGTAAATCCCGAAACAGTCAGCCATTGAAAACCCTATGAGGGTCTCTATGAGTCGGATACCGACTCGACAGCACCTAACAACAGAGCTGACCAGAGGAAGTAGTCTGTACCAGGGGATGTTGGGATATTGGAAAAGAAGAAACTGTTGGAATTAGACACGAGACTGGAAACAGACTGACAGTACATGGCTAACATGTACCAGAGATGGGTAGGAGGAAATGACAAAGTTTGAATGATAAAGGCCTAAGTGACAGAGAGGAGGAGCAATGGTGTTCACATGTACTAGGCATAGAGGTAATCTGGCTGCAGCTGGCTAGTGCTGATCCAAAACATTTAGAGCAGAGGTCCTCAACCCATGGGCCAGGGACTTGTCAGTGACCTATTAGGAACTGGGTCACACAGTGGGAGATGAGTGGCTGGCCGGTGAGTGAGTTAAACTTCATCTGGATTTAACACACACGGTCCTTGGGAAAACATTCTTCCACAAAACTGGTCCCTGATGTCAAAATGTTTGGGGACCACTTATTTAGAGGCCCAGGTCAGAAGAACTTAGGTGGTAGGACATGATGTGGTGTTGTGTGATGTGTTATGATATGGCAGGTGCCTCAGGAGTAATTTGTGTATGATTAGTTTTATATCTGAGCAAGGATGCTAGAAGGGTGAGCTTGAGGATCCAGCCCCAGAGTCCATAAGGTTGTATTGTGAAGTCATGTAGATAAAATAAATGGTGGTCTATCTGACTAACTTTTCTCTGGCTTCTCATGAACTCATATAAGCACTGGCTACACTGCCTTCCAATTTTATGAGTTATTTAAGTAAGCAGTCCTGTCAACATTGTGCCCTTCAGTTTTCCAACAAATTCCGTGAGGTCACTGGGGGGACAATCTACGAATGTCTTCTCGAAGTTGTCTAGAATTTTAAAGACTTCCTACCCATCTTGAATCAAATCCTTACAGCACTTAATCTAAGTGATGTGATAAGATCATGACCTTTGCAGAAATGACTTTGATGTCAATCCTAATTCTGCTAAATTTTACCTGACAGGGTAAGAATGAAACATTATAAGCTTGTTTGTCAAGCATCTCAGTAATCTGTTGTGGCAATAATCTGCTCCAACTCAGCTTTGCAGTGATGGGGTCTGGCGAATGATGTATTTTGACTTTGAAGCAACTTATTAAGTGTTTGACCATTGATTAATGAAGTAAAGATGCACTAGGTAGACCTTGAAGTGATAAACTGGACAGGGACCTTGGCAGACATTAGCACCTCCTGGCTACTATCATACTATGATTTATTTTGAGAATGATGACTGCTTGTTTTCTTACCCACATACCTACAATGCAACAGAAAAATACAGTGTTGATAATCAACAGACAGAAAGGATGAAATACTGCAGGTATCTCCTATTTTGAGTTTTAATGACCATTATAAAAGTGAAAAAGTACTGCTAAAAGATTGAAGATGTGAAAGCCCATTTTTCCTCCGATGACCTTTTCTGATGTTAAATTTAAAAACCGTGCTATCATTTTTGATAATATAAACATAAAATATCAAGGAAATTAAAATTACATTTTTATTTTTCAGGTACACTTTATGATTGGCCATTACAGCAAAGTAAGTATGTGATCTTTTTTAGTTAATCATCCATTAAGTTTTAGAATACTGTTAATATCCTCCTTATCAATGTATTCCATTTCCCCAAAGACTGTAACCACTACGGTTTACAAACTGAAGAAATAGGATTATTTTTATATTTAATGCTTTTCTTAATATTTTCATAAGTTATTAGGTTTCTTTATGGCAAAATCCTCTGTGTCCATAGAGATTATTCAGTGCTTAAAGGATTGACAGCATGGAGCATACTGATTTTCCTGTCTTCTACTTTTGTGCCTCAGTGTTATGCACAAAGTTTGATCAGAAATATTTGATGTCTTTAGTCTTGTACTTCATGAATCCCTATTGAGGGTTTTTGCCATGATTATATACTTTTTGTTTGTCCAGGTTAATGTTAGCTCATAATTCCAGACTATATACTCTTTGAAGTTGAAATTTCTTTTTAAAGATAGCTGCTTAAAGAGATGGTAAGTCACATGACTAAGACCTCCTTAAACAACAAAAAGACTTCATGTAATATTACTCTGTGAACATTACAGACGATTCATGGTGTTCAAAACCAAATAGGACATAAAAATAAGAGGCTATGACAGAGTCCGCCAAACCTGAAAGGTTAAGCAGTGTTCCCTTCCAGTTTCTTCCCTAAACTTCTATTTCCTGTTTATGTACCCCTCAACACTTTTAATACTACAGTCTTGAACTTTGCCATACTGTTGTCCCTGTGCAAGCCATTCATTTACCAAAATAACAATTTCTTAAAACTGAAATGAGGAATGATTAGTTTGATAACACAAAGAAACTCTTCATGTCTTGGTCCCCAACAGGTACTCTTATAAATTACTGACAAATTACAGTAGATGGCAATTCCTGCACTGCTGCCACTGATAGATAAATCCATGCTATATTGTTCTGGCTTTTATTATCTCTTAAAACATCATCAGATTGATTTTAGAGTAGCAAGCATATAAAATACACAAGATACCTTTACAATAAAAGAAAGAGGAAACTAGCCTTCTTTGTGCCTGCAAATTCTGGCATAGAAAGGGGACAGCATTCCTGAATACTTTCTTGTTTGAGCAATAAAAAATCATGTATCTGTTTCCAACCTGACTTTAAAGAATGCAGAGCCAGTTTGTTGTATAAGAAGAATCACTGGGCTCAGAGAAAAAAAAAAACCTAATATTTTTATCCTATGTTTATCACTAAAAAGTTATATGACCTTAAACATCTCACTCAAGTTCTCCGTGCCTTAGTTTCCACCTCTGTAAAATTAGGTGGTTCAATCTTATGATCTTCAAGATCACTTTGAGTTTTAATATCCTCTGGTTTAATAAGATAAATGCACATAATACCTTATGTACCCTATTTATTTTTCTTATTTATTGGATTATATATTATATTTATATTGACTTGCTAGCACTATATGAATATATAGCTAACAACTGTTTGACTATGACAAGAAGGAATGTGCATGCTAAGACCAGCTAATAATACTAACTAATATTTGTGTGTTCACTCAAAAATATTTTCAAACACCTAGGTACCATATCAGTGGTAGTTATAGAGGTGAAGATTAAATATTCCTTTTTCCTTCACACCTAGCAATGAAGGACATGGATCTGTAATGTGAAGAAGTCTTGATTAACTATAATACTTAGGGAAGGGGATGTTAATTGAGGCTATTTAAAATTAAGTATCACATCTATCTTTTATTTCAGTCTTTGTAGGTGAAACGCTTTATAAAACTGTAGGCCATTTTATGACCTTGATAAGTACAGTTTAGTGAACATAATTGCGTTTCACTTTAGTAAAATTTGGATTACTTTTCCCATAGTCTCCAGTTCCTCATTCTGTAATGAGTTCTTATTATATAGGTAAAGTAGGAGACTGGGATGAATCTCTGTTGGCACCAGACCGCTTCTTGGGAGAGGAATTTGTTTTTCTTTTAGTAAATCCAAGGTATCTGCTTGCTTAGTCACCATGTTTCTTCTCTTCATAAAAGTTGAGTGTAGAACATGACATAAAATGTTTCATTAGTGGAAAATCAGTTAGTTAAGGTTTTACTGTACATAAATTCCTAATTAGTACTCTAGAGATCTGGCTGCTTTTCTAGGAAGTGGTAGGTTTAGTTTAGGGTATGAAGTTTGGTTAGGAACACGGGCTGGCAACATGGTAATATATAGAAAGGATAAACCAGAAAGGTGAAGGTAAAACACACAATATGAAAAATGGTGAAATGAAGTGAAATTATTTGTGGCAAAGAAAAACACTGGAGAAGCAAAGTAGGTATTTGATATGCTTTTTTGTGGGAGAGTGAGTAGGCTGGCCAGTTTGGAAAGGACCAAAAAGATTGCCTAGTACAATTCTGCCCCTTGTTTGGATCTCCATATAGTATTTGAATCTCTTCTGCAATATCATTTTAGGTTACAAGAAATACCTGCAGAATTTCTGAAACAGCCATTCCACCCATGACTACCTTTGTTAGCCTCTTTTCATATGGAGCTCAAGCTTATCACCCACCGAGTTGAGCCATACAGTATGCATCTAAGTTTTTTCCACACCACAGCCCTTTAGATATTTGGAAAGAGTAAATCATGTTCCTCTTTGGAACTAGTGTGTACTCCTGAACCTTAACATGTAGATTTATTGTTCAGAAAGGGGAACTAGTACCAAGATCACTCTCATGCTTTAAAACTATTGTTGGCTTTCTGTTGCCCACAAGGTAATGTACAAGTTCTTTATCATAGCATTTAAGGCTGTTTCTGCCTTTAACCTCAATTCTCATTATTTCTCTTATAGAAGCTATAGTCCATCTATCCTCAATCTTCCTTTTCCATTAAGCAGTCATTCATTTTGTCTTCATTTATGTCTTTGTTAATGTCTTCTTCTGTAATACAGATTTTCTTTTTTGAGACTAGTAAATTTTCAAGTAGTTGAATTTTCAAGGACCAGGTCAAATACTTTCTCTTTTGTCAAATCTTTCTAGACTTTTCTTCATACCCACCTCCTTCACTCAGAAAACAAACCCCTAATATGATTTTGTGCTCCTAATTATTGCCAGTGCTTCTATTAAATCACTTTTGTTATTACATTTGGTTTTGATGTATCTTCCCAAAAGGAATATGAACTTGTGATGTTAAATACCATATCTAGTTCATATTTCCCTCCCCTAGGTTTAACTTATTTTAAAACAATTAATGTATAAATCAGGAGCACCCATTATTTTGCCTTCCCTGTGCCACATCGAGTAAAGAGGAATTGTCAGGGCTACATCTAGTAAAGAGAAATTGCCTTGGTCTGCCCATAAATTAAATAAATTAAATTTATTTAAATAAATTAAATTTAATTTATATATATATATATATATTACTAGCTGTTCTGAGCTGCATGTGGCCCATGGACCACAGATTGGACATGCTTCGAATAGTATTTATAGTATTTTATTTCATTGGTCATAAACTCCATTCATCAATTTCATGGGATGTTACCTCATTTTACCTTTTCTAAAATGTGATGACCTTTATTCATTCAATCTGTAGCTTCATTTGTTACACTTTCATCATATATCTTTCATCTCAGCCTTTTCCTTGCTAGGTTGAACAATATTAAATCCATTCTACTTGTTCCCTATTTCACTAAATTTCCTGCATATTTTCCATATCTATGAAGGAGCATAATCTTAAGCAGGTCTAATTGTGGATATTATACAAACTAATATCACCATTCATCCCATGCAAAAAATCCAAAAATTGTCATGCCACCATCACCATCTCTTCATTCTAGCTTGCTTCTTCTAGGACAGTTTATAATTCTCACTGAATTCTATAACAATTATAATTATTTCCAAGTCAGTGGCTTACTATTAGTTTGTATTTCTTTGTTCAATGATGTAAATCAGAGAATATCTTACTTAAAATTATGTGGATTTCAGTATATGGTATTAAATATTAGCTATTACTTTTGCTTTGAGCATGTGCCTTTCAAAGAATTACAGGTCAATTCTGAATAAACTTTTCACTGGAATTTTAGAAAATGATAGGCTATGTTAAGGCCCACCTTTATTCTCACAAAATAAGGAGGGGAAGGATAAGAAGAAAACTATAAAGGGTTTAATGGTAGTTCAAAGTCATTTTCTTTAGGTAAAAGTTTCAAAATACAAACAAACTCCTAAAACAAACAAACAAAAATTTCAAGCAACCACTTAGAGAAGCCACTTCAGACTTGAGCAGCACTGTGAAAGCCATGGCCTGCTGCCTAGTTCTACTATGATAGAAGTTTACTTTCCTGACCACTAGACTTTGAATGAGCATTGCCTGTGTTGACTGAGCCTGAGATACTAAAGGCCCAGAAAAGTGAGACAATAGATCAACTGAAACCCAAAACATGAGTAGAGAGTGTTGTCATTGGAGTTGTTGTTAGGTGCTGTCAATCAGATCTGACTCATAGTGACTCTATGCACAATAGGGTGAAACACTCCTTGACTTTGTGCCAGGCATATGATGTTTTTATGTTTAAGTCCATTGCTGCGACAGAGCAGAGATTAATGCTTTGTAAAATAGGGGCAAGCAATAAGAAAAACTTTCATTAGATAAACTATATGTTCCCCTATCCCTGTCAACAAATAGCATTTCAAACTCTTTTCTTTGGACATTCTGACAAAATTTCCCTTACTCGGAAGACTTCAATATAATAAAGTGACATCTATTTAAGCATCAAAGTTACTTTGGGAATAAATACTCTACAACATTGAGGAAGCTACTCCCATCATTGGATTTTTGATAAGATTGGATTTTCCCTAAGGTGCCTTGATTTAGATTCTAAGGAAAATTAACCCTTTCCTTGGGGGTGCTGAGATAAGAGTGAGTTAATATTTTCTATGCATGTCTGCAAGCCAGTGTTCTCATATGATGAGAAATAATCATTGATACTCTGTGCTGCCATTTCCATTTTTTCTGAGAAAAATTATGGTCAAAAATCACTGAAAATGAGGGATTTGTGCTTTCAATCCTACACATATAAATAGCACATATTTGAGCTGTTTATTTTTTCCTTATGCCTGGTATTTCTACGTTTAAATAGATGCCACATTTCAGCTCATATGATGTTGTTGTTGTTGTTATGTGCCATTGAGTCAGGTCCGACTCATAGCAACCCTATATACAACAGAGTAAAACACTCCCCAACACTGTGCCATGCCTAGCACTACGTCAGTGCTTCTCTGGTATTCATAAGTTTTTTTAATGGCTGATTGTTTCGGAAGTGGGCTGCCAGATCCTTCTGCCATTTTTGTGGTGCTGGGGATCAAACCCACAGCCTATGAGCATGCAGAGCAGCACTCCACCAACTGGACTAAAGCCCAGTCCCCTTCAGCTCATATATGTAAAGAGAATTAAAAGCTAAAAGGAATTACTAGAATTCAAAGAAACCCTGTGTAGGGAAGTTCATAGCAGAGGATCCCATCTTCATTCTTCTATTTTAGTCTTATACTATCTTTTCTTCCAAACTTTGAAATTTGTCCACAAGTTCCTTTTCACTTGATCTGCTATTTGCCATACAATGAGGCAGCTCATTAAAGAATGATTGTGTGAGATTCTATCAAATTGAACTGATTGAACCAAACAAAATGAAAAATAAGAAAAGGAGACTGGAGGTGTGGCTCAGTGGTGGAATACTTGATTAATATGTGTGAAGCCATGGGTTCAACTACCCAGTACTAAAAACAAATAAATAAATAAAAATAAAAATCATTATGAACCTGAGTTGAAACAAACCAACCAAATATCAAACAAATGAATTTGTGAAGCAATTAGAACTGGAAATAAAACTGCTTACCTGAATTCTGCACTTTAAATTGTCAACATCATCTGAACTAAATATGCAGCATGGTAATAGATTCATTCAGATTAATTCACTAGGTGAAATAATAGTTGATTTTCATGCCTTGTTATTGCCTTTGAAAAAATCATTAAAAATTCTTCAAAAATTATCTTAATATGGATATAATTATTGTATATTTTCAGTCTGAAAGTGACCTTAGTGATCGTTTAATCTGATTGCCTCTTTTTTCAAATGACAAAATTGAAAGCTAGAGAAAATGGACTAATAGAGTTGTTATATAACCTTGATATTCTCTCACTTCAGTAAGCTTTGCCAGTACTACAGGATGTCCCCTTTGCAGCCTACTCTTTGGGGATTGTAAGGAAGGAAGCAACAATGAAGAAAGCTAAAAATGCTACTAATTATGTGTTTCTGGTCATTAACATAAGTAGCTTGGCTCAGAATCACACTTGTGGTGGGGAGGGATGCTGAGCTCAAAGTCAGTAGAAAATGGAACTGGTGAAGTAGTCCCAGACCATCTAAGTTTCAGAGAAATCTTTACCCAGACAGAAGGGAATACCCTTAATTTTGTGGCAGTCCTGTGTTCCGTGGCTCCCATCTTCTGACTAGCTCTCATTCTTATCTCTTAGCTTGCTATCACTTTGCCCAATTTTAGGCATAAGTTTAAGCTTAGAAGAATCCTTCTTTTTAGGTAATAGGAGGTTGAGCCCAAGGCCTCATACATCCTTAAGCAAGTGCTCCACCACTGAGGCACACTCCAGCTCCCTTTTGTAATTTGTTAATTTTGAGACAGGTTCTGGGCTAAATTGTACAGGACCT